>CM052549.1:77457708-77504655 GCA_028533065.1 Trachops cirrhosus
TGGTTTTCTGGGTTAGCTGTTGTCCAGCTTCTGCCTGGACACCTTTCATCATGGGGAACAAAGGATTCCTAAAAGGCTCTTCCTCGTCAGGCAATTTGCATTTTAGAAATTTCTGCTTTTATCTTTTAAAAAAATCATTGACCAATCAGCTGTCTCATTGGGGTTTTGTTTAATCTCTGAGGCACATCAGAGATCCTCTTTGTTCTCTGGGGCTGAAGTGAGGTACAACAAAGAGAAAATCTCAGCCCTCCCTGAGGGGGGATGCAGAGTGAGCATCATACAGTAGGAATACTGCTAAGTGAGTCCAACAGATCAGCCCAAACACAGCTAGCTCCCTTCCCCCAAAATATAACACAGAAATAGAACACAATTTACAGGTAAGTATCTGTCCTGGTCAATTCAAGGACACCTGTAAATGACCAGGGAGCCACTGCTGATGTTTCCTGGACATCTTTTGTTCTCTTCTCCTAAACACAGCGCTCCCTGCCTCCTCACTGGGTGCTGGACAAGCTCTTTGCAGGTCTACCAGGCAGCCCGGTGGAGCGCTCCCGTCTCAGCCCACGCCATCTCCCAATTCCAGTCTTTCTTGTCCGAAGTGGAACAGCTTTTCTGTTCTTCAGCAGAAAAAATGGAATCATGGATGTTCACACAGCCTGAGCACTGCCCTACTTTCAGGAATATCCTCCTCTTCAGGTTTACGGTCCCCTTGTCCTTCCCAGGGCAACAGAGAAGTTCACAGGAGCTGGTCTGCAAGAGCTGGGCGGGCAGGGGACAACCTAGGAAGCACCGGCAGGGAGCAGGTGATCAGTTCACATTGGGCTGCCAAGAGGTGGGCTTCCAGGCTCCTTGGGAGTCCCCTGGGTACAAGAGGGGCACAGCAGGGGTGGGAGCTGCAGAGACAATTGGGGTGTGAGGCTTCTGCAACACTGGTGCCTTTGAAGGGTGCAGGTTTCCACCGAAAGGTCACGGCAGGTGGAGGCTAGAAGGGGCTGAGTCAGGGCTCTGGGTCGGGTCTCTGAACCAGGCCCTCCCATTGGCATCATGGATTCCAAGCTTCGGCTGGAGACAGCGGGAAAATCCCTCCTGCAGTGAGTGACCTTGGGACACTGTGCTTGCCCTAAAGGAGAAATGGAGAAGGGATTGCATCACCTGTCCCAGAGCAGATGCGGAACGGTGCATCTGGAGCTGAGCCAATGATATGGTAACTGGTGAGGAAGATGGGACATGAGCATATTCAAGCGGCCTTCTGGCTGTGCAGGGCAACCTGGCACAGAGTCGGGCTTTCTGCTGGAAGCCTGGCTTCCCACAGAAGTTAGGTGAGTCGGGCCAGGCCAGACTTGGACACAGGGGAATAAGATGGAAGAAATGTGAAAGTTAGAGATGAAATAGGAGAAAATCTGACAGGCACTTAACTTTGTTGTTTGAATACATCATAGTGAAAATCTGTGCATTCCTTTGTTTTTGAAAGCACATTAATGAAGACCTTAATGATAGCGGATGGGGCCACGACAGCCTCGGCGGTTACACAGCTACCTCTAGTTAAAACCCGACTTTGTGAGTTAATCTGTGAGTCAACCGTAAGTAACAGTGTTACTATGAGAAAATAAGTTTTATGCTTAAAAATCATCTACTTATAAACAGAATAGTCAGTCCTTAGGCTGGAGGAAGCCCTTAGATATCAATTAAATATATGGCTGATACAGTTCAAGTTTAAATCGAAACTACCAGGTTACAATAATAATGAATAAATATGAAGTTGTTATTCACTGAGATTGGATTTGGGGGAACATAAGGCATTGTTTTCCAAAGGTGCAGGTTTAAATAGTAACATAATTACGATGACTGACCAGGGCACCATTGACACTTCAGAATGACTCTTCTTCATGCAGTAAAGGCCCCACACTTCTCCATAAAGTGTTGTTATTGTTCTGATGACTACCGCCACCATTTTCACAGTCTCCAGCTCAAAACAGTAAGAGGAAGAAAATAATCTTCCACAAGGTAATGAAACTATATGACAAGTAATAAAGAAAAAAATGCAAAATTCTAAGATGCCATATTATTGAGTACAGATATTCAAGTTTAAAGCATTTTTTAAAAAAGAAGAACCCACCATTCAAGAGGAAGTAAAGAAACTAAAAAGAGGCACAAATTTAGAAACTAGGGCTCATCAAAGTAAATTCCAAATTCAATGTAAAACTTAGGGTACCTAGATTTTTGAACTGTATAACTGAACTTTACCATGGTAACAAGGAACATGATGTAGTGAGATAAACATTATTTGCTTCTACCTGGAATCTTGGGAGTTTAATTACCTCTCTCCATTCCTAGATCCCGTAGAACACAATTTGCTCACAAGTAATGGTATATTTCAAATAAATTTGTGAGGTCTAAATTTCAGGTATGTAAGTTTTGATTGCTCAAAAAATTGATGTCTTTATTCTTTTAAAAATATTTTTTATTTTGAAATTATTATACACTCACAGGAAGTTACAAGGACATTGCAGAGCGGTTCTGGGTACCCTTCACTCTTTCCCCTGATGGTGCCATCTTACGTAATTACAATACAATACCCAAACAGGAAATTGAGACTGGTGTACCGTGTGTACAGTTTTATACATTTCTATCTCATGTGTAGATTTGCACCACGACAACTACAATGGAGATGTAAAACTATTCCATCACCACAAAGATCTCTCTCTGCCTTTATAGTCACCCCACCTCCCCCTGCCCACCCTCCCTAACCCCTGACAATTACGAATTGTTTTTCATCTCTATAATTCTGTCATTTGGGAGTGTTATAGAGATGGAATGATATAGTCTGGGACCTTCTGGGAATGGCTTTTCTTGCTCGGTACAATGTCCTTGAGATCCGTCTCAGCTGTGTGGCTCAATGGTTTGCTCATTTTTAGTGCTGAGGAGATATTTACATTTTTCTCACAATGGCTTTGGACCGATCTAGAATTTGGTTCCTGGCATGGTATCCCTTGCCCTAATGAGGTGTAGAGATCCCTAACTCCCCAGAGAAGTACAGCAGCCAGCAGAACTGGACTACTAGGGCAAGGAGAGACATGCTTCAAAATCTTTCAGGCTTGTGAGGTCAAAGAATGTGGAGGGTAAAAAGTCATTTGTAAATATTTAAAAACAAATCAGGCCTTGATATTTAGAATTCAGGAAGTGTTAGAAGGATTATTCTATATAATGTAAGTACAAGAACAGGATTAGATTAAGCTGGTTTTACAATAATAACAACCAAAGATTAGTAAGAACTATGTCATGTTTCCTTTAGAAATTACTTTTCAAAGAAAAATGCTCAAGTAATGTTAATCATGTTCTTTGCTATGACATGTAAATACGAGGCCTGTCCAGAAGGTACCCAGCCATGTAATCATGTAATATGAAAAACAGAGGCATTTACTGAAGAAGATACAAGATACAAGAAACACTGTACATAGAACAATGATGCCTCAGTCCCCTTCAAAGTAGGCATATTGGGACCTACATCAGCTGTCCCATCGTATTTTTCTGAATCTCATCAATGATCAGGAATCTCTTTCTTTTCAAAGGCAACTTTAGTTTTAGGAAAAGCCAGAAGTTGCAGGGCACCAAATCTGGGCTGTTGCGGGGCTGAGTCACCTGGGCGTTTTAATGTTTCACCAAAACACTCTGCACAAGATGTGATGCATGAGCGGGTGCATTGTTGTGATGAAGCTGCCCATCACCAGCGGTCCATAGCTGTGGCCTTCTGGATTATCCAAATACTTTCCTCAGAGGAATGTTCAAGCTTAATGCAAAATTTGATATAGATTCATCACTCAGTCATTTTGAATGTGACGGTCACCCAGTGCACATGCTCACTCAACACCGTCTACCACCCCCACTGACTAGTACAGCGAAGTCTTCATTGTTCACATTCCAGTCCATGTTCCTTGGCTGCCAGGTTATATGGATGTTGCACAAACTGTTCTCAGCATATTAACAATGGCTGGACTTTCTCTAGACACACTTCATATTTATATTCTTCAATAAAGTATTTCTATTCATAAGTAGTATGAATAGAAACAGGACTGGATAAACCTTGAATCTCTTTCAAAACATGGAATTCATAGTTAAGACATCAGAGGTGATACCAAGAGCTACCACTTGGGGGCAGTAGATCCCAACTGCATACTCAAGTGGGTGGGTGTTGAGAGGGGCAGCACTGTGAGATCTAAGCCTGCTAAGTCTGGAGAAGGTTCAGACTTCATACTAAATAGTGGTGGTTGGCTAGGTTGTTTCTATCTGTGATTACACAAAAGGCGTTGGAGACAGTGTACTTTCAAGCAGAAAAAAAATTTGAAAACTATTCTGGTCCATAATTGTTTTCCAAATTACAAATTTTTACACAGTGGGATAATTAGTTAAAGTAAAACTAGCACTGCTCTTTCTATACAGCATTTCTTAACACATAGTTATGGCACCATGTCAAAATGTTAACAATGTAAAGGAACTTCTAAAGAGTGCAAAGATAATACAGATTCTTCTACCCCAGCAAAATATCAAAGATTTATTTTCTTCAGTGGGTAAAATGGCGGGTTTCTGAACTGGGGGACGGACACCAGGTAGAACTGAAAGTGGAGATGCTATACGGAAGACAGTCCGATTATGTGAGCGTAGGCGTACACGATAATCCCTGGTGCTCTTCTCTCACTCCGCTCCTCGAATTCAAAAGCCAGTCTTTCATCCTTAGAACCCAAGGGCAGAAGGTTCTTGCTGGAGATGCTGGCCAATCAGTGAAGTTAATGTTTGAGAGGCTTAACCCGTATGTATACTCAATGGGTCAGCTCTCCATTTCTCATTCTTAAATAAGAACAGACAACTCAGAGAGTGGGCAGATAACTGAGGAAAGCAGCTTACATTAAAAAAAATTGCCCTGACTGGTGTGGCTCAGTGGGTTGGGCATAGCCCTGCAAACCGAAAAGTCTCTGGGTCAATTCCCAGTCAGGGCACATGCCCGGGTTGGGAGCCAGTGCCCTGGTGGGGGGCGTGCAGAAAGCAACCGATCAGTGTTTCTCTCTCACATCAATGTTTCTCTCCTCTTTCTTCCTCCATGCCCCTGTCTCTAAAATAAACGAATAAAACTTTTAAAATAAATAAAAAATACATTAAACAAATTAAGAAGGGAAAAAGGAAATTGAAGGAACAGAGACTATACAGAGAGAAGATGATTTATAAAGAACACCATTATGAATATCCTTACAGAGCTAAAGAAGGTATAATAACCACGAAGTAAGAACAAACGCAGCTGAAAATGCTCATGCAGGAAACAAAGACCTTCTCAAAATAAAAAAAAATATGAGATCAGAACATAACAGAAAATGTTGAAAAATTTAAATGAATTCCCCAGAAAGCAGAATTAGAAAACATAAATGAAAAACAGAAGAAATAAGTAAATACCTAAGAGAACAAGCAGGCACATTATCTGCATAACAGAAGTTTCAGAAATAGACAACACAGCAAATGAAGAGAAAGAAGGATTATCACGGCAGTAATTGGAAGAATTTTCTTAGAACTGATACACATGAGTTATGAAGCCCAGTGAGTCAGGCTCAATGAGCGCTTGAAAAATGGGCAAAATGTGGCTCTCACAAGTTAAATTATTAAGATGTATCAGAATAGCAGAAGCAAAAAAAGAAAAGGACCCAGATGCTACTTAATCTCACTGCCCAATACGTGGCCATTACCCACTGCAGCAGTTGAGGATCTGACGTGTAGCCAGTCCCAACCGAGATGTGCTGTTGGTGCAGATCTTACAGATTTAGAAGGCTTATTGTAGATGAAAAATAAGGATTGTAAAATATATTATGAAAGGTTTTATACGATTACTTGTTAAACGGTAATATTCTGGATATATTAGATTAAATAAAATATTAAAATTAATTTCATCTGTTTTAATGTTTTGAATGGTGCTACTAAAAAAATTAAAATTATGTATGTGGCTACCATTTGTGGGTCACTTTAAATTATTATTGGACAGTGCTGCCCTGGAGAAATTAGAAATAAAAACCACAAAGAAAGGATCAGGAAGCAGATGGGTTCTCCATGACACAGGAAGCTAGAAAACAAAACTGCGGAGGAAAATGGTTTCCAATCTATAATTGGAAAACCAACCTACAATTCTATACTCAGGCAAATTATCCATTGGGTTTGAAAAGGCATTCTTAGAAATGTTAAGTCCTCAAAAATTTCATTCCAATGCATCCTATCTTGGAAAATACTAGAAAATATTTTCTATCAAAATAAGGAAGTAATCTAAGAATAAGGAAGGTATAGAATTGAAAAAAATTAAGAAAGATAATACAAAGGAGAGAAAAAGGGAATTGTAGGAGGGGGCAAAGACGTAGCAAGCAACCCGTCCCTAAGGAAACACCTCAAAGGACCCCAGGAGATATTCTTTAAGAAGGTAAATATGCAAATATAAGAAGAATACGCATTTGTTATTTTCTGAGGAGAGTTACGGGGTTGGCAGAAAATTTAGGGTTCGACTAGTGGTTATTACCTATAAAATTAAACAACTGTACAATTGTTAAATCCAGGAAAAACAAAGAGTTGTAGAGTGAACTCAAGAAGTCATAGTTTATTGCATAGTTCAGTTGAGAATAGTGTTTACACAGTCCTATAAATGCACATGTTGAATATTGGTCTATTTTAAATTATAACTATTATATAGAGAGATGAGGAAGAGGCAAGCATAGAGAGGTAACAAGGAAATGAAGCTTTATCTCCTCCCTCTTCTGTGATGGGTATTCTTTTGAAAAAATTAAAACTGAATAATCAAGATTCATAAGCATGTTATTAAATAATATCAAAGCATTTTTTAAAAGTAGTCACCTTTGAAAGGATTGAATCTGGTTGCTTATGGAGAGAAGAAAATACGGCCAAGGGAACTTGGTCAGGGAAATATCTATTTTGCATACCAATGTTATGAAAATGCTTACCTTTAAAAAACAAGCATATATAAGTTGGATAAAAATAAAAATTTACACTGAGACAAAAAATGAGAATGGGGGTCATCTGTGGACTAACCAGGCCCAGGCTCTGCATGCAGTTCTAACGATCTGCACCCCTGAAAGGGCCCGGTGTGCCATTTGTCAAGGACAGTGGCATGCATTTCAGACAGATGTAACATAAATTAATGAATCCACAGTCTGGTGGAGGGAAGTAATGAGTTGCCCTTTTAAGACTTGGGCAGGACTATCCTTTGCATCGAGGTAGCTGGAACTATACCAATAGTGTGGGTAAAAAGAAATGAGCCACCAGTAATTAAAGCCCGCAGTTCAGAGAGTTCTTTAATCAGCTCTTGGGCAAGGCACTCCTCTCCAAGTGTGTGGGTTTTTGTTTGTTTGGTTTTTATTTTAGTATTTCGAATAAAATTGTATAAAATAGCACGGCAGAATCTCAGAAAGCAACTTGCATCTATAAAATTGAAACAATATGCATTTGTGTCTGTTGAGGAGAAACTATGCATGCATCGTAAAATCTTCTCTCTTTGTAATGTGACAGTTTCTTGGTAACTAATGAAATTGCAATTTCCTTTAAGGTTAATTATTTAGGAACTATGAATCTTATTGGTGATTTTGGTACTATCTCAAATAAATAAGTTTAGTGTTAGTGACTGTGAATTAGCTGCTGTGAATATAAGTAGAGGTTCTTTCAGATCATTAGGAAACCATTTAATAAGTTTTCTTTTTAAGGGAGAAAATTCAGTATCTTGGTTGGAAGCATGAGGCGAAGGGTGTGGACTGAATCCATGGATAGGTTGCTTTCCATCCATTTCACATGCAGCCAGTTACTTCAGGGGGGCAAGTGGAAGAATCTAAATGGATCAGCACAAAATATTGAAAATATATCAATATTCTTTATGGATCTGGGATGTTCTGTTAGAAAGTGTGTTCCTATGCAAATGAGGATAACTCTCTGAGGTCGTTCTTATTGTCTTGAGTGACTGGTTCTGTCAATTCAGCAAAATTCTGGGCCTACGTATAAATTACATTTTGTAGGAACTGGCCCACTGAAATTTTTGCAAAGCTATTTCTTTTTGCATTCTATTAAGCTTAAATTTGTTTACATATAGAGTCAATATTTTAGCACATTGAGGCATTTTTTTTTAAAAAGGGAAAGTAAGATCTTCATTACATTATATTTGCAAAACAAAGCCTGGCTGTCTTTCCATATAGAAAATTGCCAAGGCTTTCTTCTTAAGAGGCAACACGGAGAGCACGGATTCCTGCCCTGCCTCTACGGTGTTTCCTAAATACTCAGTGAAGTTTCTACAGAGGAGACGCGGCCCTGATCGCCGCGTACTGGAACCAGTGGTGAACCGGAATCAGGCTGGCTTGCTGTGCGATCCTGGGCACGACACATCACCTTGCTAGGTTTTTAAGAAAGTTAAAAGTCACAGATAGAAAAACATATTTTCAAAAATATATTTAACAAATTATTTGTGTTAAGAATATATTTGAAACTCTTACAACTCAATAAGATGACCAAAAACAAAAACCAATTTAAAATACGCAAAACGTCTGAACAGATGCTTCACCAGAGAAAGCCCACAAGTGGCTGCCAAGCACCTTAGAAGATGCTGAATGCCACTGGTCGGCATGGAAACTCAAGTCATCTGCATGATCGCTAAGTACATACTGGGGCCCAACAGGAATGACATAAAGCAAAGAAAATCAGAAATAATTTGATTCCCCACTTGTCTTTCAGCAGTTGTGTTCTCCCCAGCACAGAATTCCTACAGTGTCCTGTAGGAAGACAACAACCTTGCTCAGACGCAATCTCGGAATTTTCCTGGCGAGGGAGGTGAGGCCTGGCTTCTCAGGGCAGATACACACACACAAGGTGGGCTTTCTGGTAGCACTGCTAGGAAACGAGGACTCCTCAGTTCATTTACAGAACTTGTTGCGGAGAACGAACCAAAATCAAATTGTTTCCTGTAGCTATGGAAATAAAAAGTGTCGGCAACTGAGGGTTTTTTTTTTCCTGCAAACAGTGGACGGTAGGAGAAATGACGAAACTATGGTGTGAGGATAGTTCTGTGTAAGAAACAATGGGTGGGAGCCAAACCCACTGCAGGAAAATCATTTGAAGAAGGCTGCACTGTACAGCGCTGTCTAATGCAGAGAACGCACCCTTTCTGAATTGGCCTCTCCCAAACTGAGCCCTCCGTGCAGCTGGTGTTCAGCACTCTGGCCCTTCCGTTCTTTAAGGTCCCTTTGCCCCATGGAGAGAGTCCATCTTCGTCCACGCTGTGGGTGTGTGGCACTTAGTGCCCTCTGGCCTCAGTCCCTTGCACGTCTGCCCTCCCTCCAAACAGGGGTTCACGTGTGCAGTCTTTTACACTTTGGTATAAAGGAGTTTAAAAATCATTGCCTCAACTCTATTTTATGACATCTATTTTTGTAAATAAAATACGCGTTTCTGTTAAAGAGCTTTCACTCAGCAGTCAGCAGCTGAGTTGAGAAGAGGGAATTCGGAAGACGAAGGGCACTTCCACGCACCTAAAACTAGACTTCAAAGAGACCTTGTTTTTTTTTTTTTTATGAAGAAGGTTGGCAACAGGATGTTTATTCTCTGAAAAACAAAACAAGAAGGTATCAGATGACACAAAATGCACCCGTGCACACACATCCATACACACACCGGGTAGCCGATCTTCCAGGTGGTTTGCACAGAGACTTACATTCAGCAAATTATTTAGTTCTTTGGGTCCCAGAAAGCTATCGTGGTGGGGAGGCAAGAGCCTTTGATGAAGAACTGACTTTCACTTGGCACCAGATTTTGATTGGTACGTTCAATGCCAGCGTATACGCCTCTGAACTGAACTGCCAGACGGATTCCCAGGTTTGAAACGTGTCTTAAATGTCGCAGCAGCAAATGGTACTTTGAGGGAGACACTCCTGAAGCACTTGACCTTCGGAAACAGGGTTCACGCCCTTGCTCTGTGACAGCGAAGCGCTAGACCCTCCCGATAGTTTTGTCACCAGAGCCCTCCGGTCTGAGCAGAAAAGGGGCAGCCAGCCCATTGCTCACAGAACAGGGCAAATTGTGTGAGTACCATTATGATGAAATGTACAAAAAAGAATAATATTCAACTGCAAATAAAAAAACACTGCGGAAACAGATTTGGGGGAATTTTATCATAAATACATATCTTTGTTACCTGGGATTTTATAGGAAATCCCTCTGCCTGGGGCGTATTTGCTCAGTTATGCTCTCCTCCATCACCCCATGCACACATGAACTCAGCTCCTATTATTATATCAGTAAATCAGTGAGTTGGGTATTTCTTTAAGGCTTGTTCCAGGGCCAGGGCTGTGCTGAAGACTGTGGGGGCATTTTAGAAAGTCACATGAGGCATTTCCACGGAAATCGAATGTCTGCTGAGGAAGAAAGAGCCACTACCCTACTCAGGCTGGATCTTATTTTGCGTACCCACTTTTGGAAACTTTGTGATGTCTCCACGGCTCTACATAGACAACTGTTTCCTGCCCAGGGCAGGTGGGAAGGCTTGGGGAAGGGATTTGTGAATTTCCCAGCGTCTCTGTTACCAGAGTTCATGGTTACCTGGAGGGAGAGCTGTGATTGGCTTCCTTTCAAAGGTACCGTTTCCCTCTTTGCTGCTGAGACCCAGGGCGGTTTCTATCAGGTGAAAAGAAAGGCTGCGGACTGAATCTCCTTTGCTTGCACACTTGGGATTCTTGAGAAGTGTTGCAATTCCTGATCGTTATTCTGTGAGGTGCCTTCAAAGGATCACATTTTGGCTACTTCTCTCTGGTGCCTCAGCCTTTCCTGGTTTTAAGACAGCAGTTCTTTTCCAAATTTAATTTTTAAATGATAGTTCACATCCCACATTACTTTGTATTAGTTTCAGGTGCACAGCACAGTGGTCGGACACTCACATACCTTACAAAGTGTTCCCACTGGTAGATGCAGTTAGTACACTATTATCGACTCTATTCCCTATGCAAGACAGCAGTTCTTAACATATGGTCTGTGGGTTCCCGGGAGTCTCTGGGGCCCTTTCTGGTGGTCCCCACGTTTGAACTATCTTTACGATAATGTGAGGTGCTGTTTGCCTTTTTCACTCCATTGGTGATTATACCAGCGATGCAAAGGCAACGGCAGGCTGTGCTGCTGGTGCCTTAGCACAGGACAAAGCCGCGGCTTCAGCATGCCCTGGTCACCGTTCCGGTTCTCCACCGCCACGCATGCGCAGCAGAACAGAATCAGGGGTGGCTCCGTGCAACGTCTTAGACACTTAAGGACATCCTGATGGAATGGCAAAAGAACTCACTTCTGATCCTGTAAGGTGGTATCGCTCTTTGCACTGTCTTTTGAAAATATATTTATTTTACATAAGATGTTATTATGTGTAATGAATATTTTCAATATTCTGTGCAACCGTGGAAGCGCGCCGGAAGGGCTCCTTCTGCGCACCAGAGCGCGGAGCTTCCCCAGGAGAGAAGTACTTGTGAGACTGAGCCGCCCAGTCGCATTGTCGTAGGGTATCGTTTCACCTGGACAGACCGACTGATAGGTGAGCTGTGGTAATTCAGACCTGGGCACCTGGCAGACATAGTTTCTTGAAAATGAATGAAGTGACCGTGTCACTTTGAGGAAAGCAACTGACAGAACTTGTTGCCAATGACAAAATCCAAGCTTTTAGGCAGCAATTAGAATTCTGGGACACATTGAACCGCACTGTGACCATGACAGCTTCTCAATACCTAGGGACATTTCTGAGGATGCTGGCTGCGATAGTAATGAACCTAATTTTTGATTCTCTATAATGAAATGTGACAGCATTTGGAAGATGTTGTAAAATCAAGAGTGAGTCAAAACATCCACAGGGCCAGGCAGACAGATAAATTTTTAAGTAACCAAGTAGGAAAAGTTCACCGACACGGTTTCAGGTCGCACAGGGCACCCAACATTGGCACTGCTTCTTGAATTGTGGTACAGTGTCAAAGAACCACCACCACAGTTACCTGCGTATCTGTATACAGAACCCTTCTGCTGTTTTAAATTGCACATCTGTGTGAAGCAGGATTTTCTTTAACCACTTCACCTGAAATAACAGATTGCAACAGATTCACTACAGAGGGAGGTGCAGTGCCTGCCAGGGACTTGCAGGTGGTCCTTTCTCCCTTGATGGCTCTCGCTGTGCAGGCCCGGGTTTGGTCAGACCCTATGCGTACCCATTCCAGCCGCACAAGGGGGGGGTGCTGGGGGAGAGACCACCGGACAGGTCTGCAGACCCACTGACCCCCTGCGTGGCCTTCTTGGGCCAGGATTTCACTTCTCCTCTGGCCTCCAGAACAAACGATTCTAATGGCCAGCAGGGCAGCCTTTGAGGTTCCCAGGCATTGTCGTCAGACCGGGCCCAGTGCCCAATGACCCGTATGGTTGGGCGTGCACAGTGCCCAGGTTTACAGTCACTCTGGGAGACGGCTCCAGGCCCCCTTGGGGGAAGGATGAGGGCAATATCAATGTTATACACTTTACATACTTGTAGTAACACTACAGGCTCTTTCCTTAAAGGAACAGTGACTCTTTATCAATGAGCAGGCTCTGGGTCTGTGAACTTACTTAGAACTTGGAAACTGAATGAGAGAGCACAAGCTTCCCATGTGTTAGAGGACACTAACATTCTGTTAAACAGTTCTAAGTTTTTTCCTAAATCAGACAGATAATTGGTTTCACAACTTTTCAATACCCAGGAAAACCGTGGTCTCTTATCCTTGGTCATGGACCTTTGTGGTCAAGGTACTCCAGCTGCTGTGTAAGCCTTGCTGCCCATTACTGTGTGGACACGCATTTCACCTTAGTGGGTTAAAGAGTCCACCTAGTCTCTGCCATCCAGAATCCTGTAACTCCCACTGACACCAGAGATCTTACTTCTATGGCCAGCCACTGAGTGAACCAGCCGCTCACACCTGAGCGTTCTTTATTGCATTAGTGAAAGGCTTGTTCTCTGGGCCCTCCTGGGGAATGCTCAGAAGGCAGGCTCCCCAATCTTGCATAATTAATCCATTCGTACGCCACTGAGGTGTTCCTAGGCACTCTGCTAAAGCAATGCTGGCATTTCTACGGCGTTTGCCGTAGGCCAGTGTCACGTCCTAACTTCAGGGAGCTATCTCTGAATCATGGGGGAGTCTTCGCATGTCAATACATACTTCCTGTCTGGACTTCTCTCTGTCCTGGTCTGATACCCTCAAGAGGCACGGCCACCCTGCTCCTGTATTTGCTGTCAGCGCATATCCAACCTCCTCTTCTAAGTGTGGTGGGGCGCTGCTACTTCCCTGTGGAGAAAGCGCTGTGTTTTCCTGTGTAGCTGGGCTATGATCCACCCCAATTCCTGGTCTGGAGGCACTGGAGTCCCCCATGGGTGGCTCTAGAGGACAGGACACCTTCCTCAGGGAAGGTGACACTTCTTCTAGCAATGGGGAGGGAGTTGATTCTGCTGACTTCAAGGGTTCGGGGGATTTTAGGGGTTCAGGATTCCCAAGTTGTTCCAACACCTCTGACTCGCCTCAGGGAACAACTCCTTTCCTACCCACTGTTGAGCTTACGAGTGCGGCTCCCTTTGTAGTTCTCTACCCCTACAGTTCTGTGCTGGGCAAGACTTCAGCGGAGTCTGACTCGGGGCTTCGCCAGATAAAAGTCTCCTTTCATACAGCCATGGGAGTTTTCCGACTTTCACGTTATGCCTTGAGTTGTAACTAGGCTAACTTTGACTTTATCAATTCCTTTTTCAAGGCTTCTAAAGTAGTTCAAAAAGCGGCCAACTCCGCAACGCTTAAAATTACTTCTGCCCCGCACCATTCATCACCACGCAGCTACTGCATTCACCTTCCACGTCTCCCTCTCTCTGCCTCCCCCCGGCCCCCCCATGACAATCTTAGTACATAATACTGGCTGCTCCAGGCCAGGAGTTGTCACCACCGGCCTACTACCATCTGACCGGCTCCACAATTCCCACTCGAGGGCCTGCCCTCCAGGACCGACTCCGACACCACTTGTCTTAGTCGGCGTTTCTGTGGGAGACTGGGAAGAGTGAGGTGGGAAGTAGGGAAAGTCATTACAGGGCATAGTTTGCCTGTGTTTCCCCTGGGGTGCACTGAGGTGGGACCATCCCAGCATGCTCTAAGGAGCTGTGTCCCATGAGCTTTGAGAACTTTCCCGTGAGGAACGGCACCCAGGATCGGTTATCCACAGCCATGCCCCATGGATGTGGACTTGCGCTGCTCCTGGTGCTATTCACACAGCTCCCCAAGGAGCAGGGTGCCAGTTCTGGGACAGATCGGAGAGCAGTGCAGTTCAGCCAAGGGGCTGTCCAGTCACCCACCCCAAGAACAGCGGCGGTCTTGTTAGCGGGAGCACACAGTGGGGTGAGAGGCTGTGAGCAGGGGCGCGACGAGTGTCCATACATGACTGCAACCTGCCCGATCTTTAGTTTTCCTCCGCTTCCGTCTCCTGCAGCTGAGGCCACAGACTGGGCATCGCCTTCATCTGTAACTACCATTCTCTGAAATATTTATCTTCCATTTCCTACCCTCTGATTATTGCAAAGTATTTTTAGCCAATATTGCAGAGAGCGTAATGCCTCTTGATAATAAAATGAGAGGTAATAAAAAATTGACATATACAAGCTGGCATTAGAAGCTTTTCTGGAATCATATTTTAGAGCTCCCTCACGCTATTATTTCCAAAGCTATAATTTAGTGAGCTTGACTTTATTCATTCACCACACTTTTATGGTGAACCCAGTGTCAGCTAGGCACTATGCCCGGCGCATGAAAGCACAAAGACAAATATTAAAATTTTTTTCAATGCTGACAAAATAGTAAAGGATGCAAGCATGCACACAAACAATTTCAGAACAGTGTGAGAATTTGTTACACAAACATGCGCAGAGCTGTGGGATTAGAGAGAAAGGAGACACCGCCATGCTCACAAACACAAAAAGAAGGTGTCACGACACAGTTAAACTTGAAGGTGCATTTCAAAAGATGAGGTACATGAAGAAGCAATGATGATATTCACAAAAGCAGAGAAGCACAGAACACTGTACCATGTTTATTGGGGGGACTGAAGCAGCATTTTAGGGGTGGTGTCTGGTGAGGGTAGAAATAAGAGACAGAAAATATATACGGCAAGGTAGGTTACAAATGGATTGTGACAGATCTTAGATAGTATATCAAGGAGACCTTTTGGTGTCAGGAAATGACAGATTTAAATTTTTGTTTTGTGATAGAGAGCGAGATAAATTGGAGAAGGGGGTTGGAGCTAGGAGATTGGTTAGCAGGTGATCATAATAAGTCAAGTTGGAGAAGATCTATGCACTGTGTCGGGGGCAGCAGGGACAGAGAATGACGGATGGATTTCTGAGGTGCACATGAAGTGGAATCCACAGGATTTAATGAACCGACTCTGACTCTCCTGCGTGTCCTTATCTTGCCCCTATCTCAATAGTTTGGTATTTAAGCAAGAGCCAAAGTTTTTCTATTTTGATGAATGGTAGGTGCCATCAACTAATAAGAATAATAAGAATAAGAATAACAAAATAATACGATAAAGAAGGGAAGGGTTAATCCATATTTGAAGGTGAAGGAAAAAATGAGTCATTTTTGAGAAATGTCAAAGTGCATTTGGCAAACCCCTATGATGATCCCCAAAAGGGACTATGGTCTGTTTCTAGAAGTGCTCATTTCCTTCCATGAAGTCAGCTACTGACTATATGATTAAGGCCACCATATTTATATATCTAGGACAAACTGCATTCAAAACAGTATCTCGTAAGTGTCTGACTCATCATATCCAAAACCAAACGTATCTTCCCCTGACTCTTCTCCTCACCCACTGTTAATTACTTTGAAAACAGCATTACCATTCAATACTTCATTCATTCTATAAATTTATTCAAGAAATGTTATTACCATATGCCAGGCTCTCATTTGCAAAAAAAAAAAAAAAGAAAAGAAAAAGAAAAAGAATGAATAATAGGCTCAGAAATGAGAGTAACAATTAAGAAAAATAAAGCAAACTGATAGAGTTAGAGGATTACTTTAGTCAGAATGGTCAGGAAAGGTGCCTCTGATGAAGTCGGATTTGAGCGGAGCTCCAGAGAAAGTGGAGGGAGGTTAGCTTATGGGGTACCTGGGATATCACCTCGACTTTCGTGACTTGGAACAATACAAATGCGCTACCTCACAGTTCCGGAGGGCCGAAGTCTGAAGTGGCCCCCACGGGGCTAACATCAAGGTGCACACAGCGCTGCATTCCCTCTGGTGGCCGAGGGAGAATTCGTTCCTTGCCTTTTCCTTTGTAGACACAGGCCACATTCCGTGGCCTATCTGTTCTCCTCACTCCCTCTCTCCATCATCACATTCCTGCCGCTCTCGTACAAGGACTCTTGCTATTTTATTGGGTCTGCTTAAATCATCCACAGCAATCTTATTATCTCAAGATCCTTACCTTAATCACATCTGCAAAATACCTTTTACCATGTTAGGGGTTCTCAGGTTTGGGGGATTAGGATGTGAGTGTCTTTTTTGGGGGTGGTGATTATTTTGTCTACTGTACACAGTAATAGGCCCTCCAAGGAGTGGGAGAATGCATGTCAAAGCTTTGGGGTAACAGCATGCTGCAGCTCACACAAGGAACCTGGGTGACTTATATCAGTCACTAAGTCTTTTCTGTTAAAACTTCTGAACACTTCTTGATGATGTATTATTTCTCTCCATCTTCACTGCCCAAACCTTTGATCAAAACACAGCAATCTTTTGTGTGGACTACCGACTCTGAAACCATCTCCTGGGTCCATTCTTGACTCTTTTTAATCTATTCCCTTCAGAGAAATAAGATCTTTTCAAGATGCAAATTAAGTCATGTCAAGCCTCTGCTTCAAGTTCTTAAGTGAACTTCTGGTTGTTCCTAGGTTAATTGGCCATCTCTAGCCAAATTTTTTTTTCTTTCTTTTTAATTCTCACCAGCGGATATGTTTATTGACTTTAGAGAGAGTCAGGGAGGAGGGGAGGGAGAGAAGGGAAGAAGGGAGGGGAAGAAAGAGAGAGAGAGAAACATTGACTGGTTGCCTCCTGTATACACCCCAACTATGGATTGAACCTGCACATTTTCTGGTGTGGGGGACAATACTCCAACCACCCGGGGCACCTGGCCAGGGCTCTATCCAAATATCTTTGTAGATTTTCCTAAAATCTTTTCAAGTGTACAAGGAGCACACACAAAAAACCACTATAAATAACAAGAGAACTATCACCGGAACCACGTTGCCGCCACCAGCCTGCATACGTGGAGAGTGGGGGAGGGTGAGTTGAATGACTGCAGATAGAAAACTGGGGAGCCAAGGGCACAGACAAGCACAGTCAACAGCACCTGCAGAAACAGCCCAACGCTGAGCGTTAAAACATGAGGCACAGCTCTGGCTATGGGGAAGGGTCTTACAAGCTGTGTGGACCTGAGTGGCTGCATCAGAAAAACAGTGCTTGTAATAGAAGAAAGTAAACAGAAAGGGGGTGGTGTCTTTTGTGTGTAGTGGAAGGAAAAAGAAATTCCGGGAGGAAACCAAGGCTATTGTAGAAACGATAGAGAAGGAACTCGTCCCCATACTAACCGTGTTTCCAAGAAGACTCTGCACTTCACTGTAACAGAAAGGGGCACTTCGGAAGAAAGAATTCTGTCCAAAAAATGAATTGGTACAGGGAAAAGCAGATCACATCCATGAAGTTACCGTAAGAAGAAAAGAAAATGAAAATCAAAGTGCTACAGCTGTAGAAAACTTCCCCCACGGAATGCAACCAAAAAGCGGAAGAAAACAGCAAAGCAATACTCTAAACAGAATTAAATAGGCTTAAACAAGCATCTCTTGATTTTCATTATAACTAAATATAGCTAAGAAACTAAGTAAAGGAAAGGAACAGCTCCTTTTTTAGAGTAATGCCAAGTAACAAATACATATTGAATGATGAAGCTAGAAAATTTCAGGTTCGTAATCACCATCGTTATAATTCAGGCAAGAATTTTTAACACGTGCTAAAGCCAGTGTGTGGAATTTTGATGAGGAGCAGAATCTTTGCATAAAATCAAGATATTGCTTTACACAAAAGAGAAATACTAATATCATGGTAGAGAGACCTTTTTGGTTCTTTTTCAACCTAGTGATGTGTATCCTGATGTGATGTGATTAGATGACAACGTCAGTTGTCCAACTGACAAGTGCCTGACCTGACCCAGCGCCAAGTGCATGACCTGACCCTGACCTCGAGGAAACACCAGGCAAACTCGCACGGAAGAACTATCCTCCAAAAATATCAATTCTGTGACATTGATAGAAAGCACCTTGTAGTAAGAGGGAAAGTTAAATTCATATTCAGGTTTGTTTTTTCAGCTCATAGGTAAATAATACCTTGTTTTAAAAAAAACAGAAATGTTATTTTGTCCAAAATATTACTTAATATTTTTAAAAGTGGGATTTACACTGTTTTGTGCATGTACAGGGTGGGGCAAAAGTAGGTTTACAGTTGTCCATATATGGAAAATAATATAATAATAATACAAGAAGAACATTTTCTGTACTCACAGCTATAAACCTACTTTTGCTTCACACGTATCATAGAAACATTCCTCCTATTGCAATGTGCCTTCTATAAATTATAAATGCCACTTAATGTGTAAAAGTGATGAAGAGCACCCGAAGTCCACGGAGACTGAACAGTAAACACCGAAGTACCACAGGGTTCTGAATATCTATCTCCTGCTCACTATGACTCTTTGTCGACCTTACCGAAATCTCCCTTTGATACAACACCAGTCCTGCTCTGAGGGCTATGACTCCATCTCCTCACTGCTGTGCGTGCTTCAAAAAACCCGCCAGCTGGGGCATCTCAACTGCCTGCTAAAGTCTTTCCCAAAGATTGTTTGCTTTTAGACTGTATTTAATGCTGAAGTAAAAACAGAGTTCATGTCATTCTGGTGATGAAACCCTTTGAAGCCTAAACAGTGTTCAGAAAGAAACCCGCCTGCCTTCCAGAATTAAGAGTGTATGAAGGTAATTGAGCCAAGTGCAAGTTTATCTCCACGTGGAGTTACTTCCACTGCACAGCGCACGAGGCATCTGAAGATTCATCTGACACTCCTGATACCTCAGCAGTGACGCTGACGTTGCGTGACACGGTAGGCAGAAGGGAAGGACCATTTCTTTTTAGAGCACTCTGTATTTGTTAATTAAATGATCACTGCTGGACGCATCCCCTCATGAATAACAATCACCAGATCAGCGGAGGACTTATATTTGTATGGCATCTTTTATTATGAAGCATTTTCCGGGGTGCAATAAGCCCATTCTACATTGGCAGTGGACGTGTTTAGGGACTGCTTTCAAATCCCACACAGCAACGTTATCCTAAAGCAACCGTGTCGCACTCAGGATGTAGTTCGGTAAATCTAACAGCTCTTATTCTGACTTGTGGAGGTTAATTGTTTTCCCCTTAACTAGGCACATGTTGCCCGCAGAATTCTGCACACCCAAATGCTTTGGTGATGGACTAGAATAGTTGCCCATATTTCTTTCAACACCCCGCTGACAATTCCTGACGTGTCATCTGTTTTAATTTGATTATCATTGATTTTTATTTCCTGTTTGGCACTGTTATTCACACTCAGGGTGATTTCTGAGTATCAGACTGTGCTCCACGGGCTAGGCTCCTCATTGGACTGTAAGCGCCAGGGGGGCGGAGACTCTGGATTACTTTATTCCCTGTGTGTCTCAATGCCTCAGACAGCGCCTGGCACACACTAAGTGTTCAATAAATATTTGTGGCTGCCTGAATCAATGACATAAATAAAGACAACATGTATATTTACAACTATGTATTTACTGGAATAACATTCAATGATAGACTAATCCCGAACTACAAATTAGCAGTAATATGATGACAAATGGGAAATAAATTTTAAAGGACTACCAATGACTGGAAAAAACCTAATACCTTTCCGACTTTAATGGACATTTGTCATGCCCTTTGCCACCCATTTTTTCTGACTCCCCTTACATGTTGGGAACAGTCTCATGCAAGAGTCTCTTTTCTGATGTTCTACAATTTAAATTCTATATTCCCCCCTTTTAGCCTATTTTTCAGATATATTATCAGAATCATGTTTTATATAGCATACAATGTAATGAATGTTACCATGTGCCTCATACATAATATTTTGAGTTTTAATATTTTCATTATTGCTGACAGGTTTTGGTATTGATTTTATGTTTTCTTTAAAAATTTTTCTGCAAAAGTTTGTATCAAATGTTTCCTCAAATAATTGATCTAATTAACCATTAAAATCATCTGGGCCTGAAGTCTAATTTTTGGAAGGTTTTTTTTTAATCTTCCTTGGCAAATGTATTACATGTGTTTGAAATGAATGCACATTCCGCATTTCTCTCAATTGTTGAGAGAGTGGTGTTATATCCTTTTGTTATTGTTGGGGAATTTTCAGTTTCTCTCTTTAATAGTTTTATTTTTATCCTTTTTTAATGTGGGGTTCTTTTATTAGATATATATTTATAATTTGTATGATTTCCATATAAATTTCCCTTTTATGATTATTAAATGTTGCTCTTTATATTTGGTATGACCATTTATACTAAAGTATATTTCATTTCATATTAATACAGCTACTCTAGCCTTGTTATGTGCATAGTTTGGATGGTATAATCTTCACCTATTATTTCTTCACATAAATAATATGTGTGATTTCAGTGTGTGGGGTACTAATCACTTTCTTCGGGACTTTAATTAAATGTATGTTAGATCATTGATACTGGCTCACAGGTCCCTCAGACTTTATTTATTTCATTATGTTTTCTCTCCCTTTCCCATGGAATATTTTGGTTTTGTTTTATCTTCAGGTTTACTGCTTAGCTTTCCTGACATATTCATCCTGCAAGTTTTTAATTTCAGATTTTATTTTAATGTTCCAAAATTTCCATTTGGTTCTATTTGGTAGTTTCTATTCTTTTGACTAATATTTTCTATCTTCTTACTAACTTCAACTTTTTTCCATGTACTCATGGTGCATATTTCTAGTAGCTGCTTTAAAGATTTTTCTTCATAATTATAATATTTTAATTATCTGGGGACTGACATCCATAGATTGTCTCTTTTGTTGAGAATGGGCTACATTTTCTTGGTTATTTCCATGTTGAGTAATTTGGAATTTTACACTGGACGTTTTTAATGTTTTGTTGTACAGACTCTGGACTGAGTTCTAATCCTCTGGACACTGTTGAAATGTTTGTTTTGGCAGGTAACCGAACACAGGCAAGTTTGTGTAGGGAGTTATATCTCTCATTCTGCGTGTGGTGTTCAAACTCAGTTAAGTTTTACTTTTCCGATTTGTGTCCGTCTCGTGCATTTGCAGCCGAGAGTTAGACTAATACTTGTGCAGGTTATGTATAAAATTGGGGGACGTTTTTCTCTGGCCCTATCATCTTGGACGTTTCCTTCTCTCTCTCCTGCTCTCGAGGGTTCCCCTGATTTCATTAACAATGATGGTGAGTGTCAGCTGACTGGGCTTAATTCTCCATAACTGTGACCTGACCTTGGGGAAAGGTCATGTCAAGTTCATCCCCATGCAAGTTGCTCTCTTCTCCAATTTTTGACTCCTATGAACAACCTTAATACTCTTTTCAGAGCCTTCAGGTAGTTTATTTGGGATTTTGTCAGAATGTACAGCTGAAATCACGAGGAGGAATGGACCATAGGAGGTTTACACCAGTATGGCAAAAACGAACTCCTATGTCTTACCCCCTTAACCTCTGAAACATCTGTAGTTTTGTCTCCCTTTTAACTAGGGATTTTTTACAGTTATGCTTTTTTCTTAATCCAACTTATAAGTATGTTCTATTTTAGCAATTGTTTTAAAAAGCTAAGTTTATTTTATATCTCATTAAATCTTTTTTATTTCTGTAATTTCTGACCTTGTATTTATTATTTCCCTTCTTTTTTGTTTTTGCTAAATTAAAAAATTAAAAATGAGAGTTTAATTAATTTTAAGCCACACTTATGTTAAAGTATAAAGCAAAATGTCTCCATGTTAAGCAGTGGTATTGAGATATAATTGCTGGACAAAGAATTGAAAGTATTTAATATGTACAATTTGGTACGTTTGGGCAAATGCAAACACCGTGATGTTGTACTGTCACCCCAATCAAAGGAACAGCCATATCCAGCACCTCCCAGAGTTTCCTTGTCTCCCCCTCCCCCCTTGTTTTATGGTAAGGAAACAACAGAAGTAAAATTCTGCACAAGCTTACCAATGTGTGGAGTCTCTCGAAGGTAGACTCATCGAAGCAGAGAGGAGAAAGACCGGTACCAGGTGGGGGCGGGGGGGTGTGGGGGGAAGCACGGGAAAGTTGGTCAAAGGGCACGGACTGCATTCACGTGGAATGAATAAGCTCCAGGGACCAGCACACCGCACGGAGGCTGTGGTGACTGATGCCGCGTTGTGCACTGGGAAGTACCACACACACACAGCCCCGTGAGATGAACACATTACTGAGCTTCGCTACAGTAATCACTGCACTACGTGTGTGTCTATCGGAACATCGTGTTGTGCACCTTAACAGTTTTTATTAAAAATGCGTAATGGAGAAAAATAGGCCCTTCTTGCGTTCATATTGAGGGATGTTCTGAATACCGCAGACCACAACGAAGCCTCCACTGCCTGTGGAGGGGCGGAATTCAGAAGAGAGTAAATGTTACTCTGATACTACTTCTCTGCTTACTTTTGTTCCAAGAGCAAGGTGACACCAAATGGCCAGGAGAGAATTACCAAACTCTACCAGCTGCCTGAAATGGTACCCTCCATAACACTCTGGGAAGAGCCTCATCTGCTTCCTGTAGCTGCTGAGCCCCAGTCACCTGGGCTCCCGCCAGCATCCGCCTGACTTAGACGAACGGGTTAGCTTTGGCGCCCGAGAATCTCATCCAACATATGTGCAGTTGGCATAGCGAGTTACTCACTAAATACATAAGACCTAGAGATGGAAAATTTATGGTAACTACAGAATTAAACAATAAGTACAGAGTAAAACTCTTAGGGCACACTGAAATATACAAATTATATTTATATATTATATATTATATTTGTGTCTACACATCTATACCAGTATCTAACATATTTGAAAGGTAAGAAAGAAGAAGTATAGTTTTTCTCTCTCCCTCCCGATGACAAGGGAAGTGGCCCCGATGTACGCATCCATCTCTAATCTGAGTGCAAGACGTGAATATGTTTTCAGGAATAAGACATATTTTATCCCAAAGAGCAGTACCTTATCATTCATACATTTGTGCTAGGGAAAATGAATCTAACTTCCACTTAAAATTCAGTAAAAGTGATAAAAATTTTAGAATTGATGATCATCATAATTTTCTGCAAATTGTAAATCTTTCTTTGGAGTTGGCATGCTATTTCTGGCCGTTACAGCCACTTCCTCTTCTCCCCCTCCCCTTTTTTTTAACAGAAAAAGATTTGTGGAGACATATCTGACTGAATCCCTCATTCTGGAACTGTCGATTGGGCAGACTTTCTCTGCCCAATGTCACTATAAGCACATCACCTAAAAGGTCACCTCTATGGCAGAGCACAAACTCCCATAAGCAAAAATTTCTGTGACTGAGAATGTGAATAACTTTAGAAGTCCCGATTGTATAAAATCATTGTTTTTTATTTTTATTGACAGTTCATATGTTATCACTGACAATTTTGACAATGATCCAAGGGATGAGAAACTGCATTTCCTTTGCCCTCCCAACACAGTTAGGCACATAATAGATGTTCAATATAATGTTGAATGAGAAATAGTCTTATAATACTTGTTTTCATCAGTGATGAGTATGTAAGAGTGAAAGCACATAAATTGTGTGACGCCTCCCTCGCCACCCCGGAAGAAAGCAAAACCCACTGCAGTGTCCAGCCTTTCTTGTCTTCAGAAGCACCACGTGGTACAGTTCTGTCCAACGCACACCCGTGGCAGATGTCTGAGTGAAGTTTGCTTTTCTGATTGCTGCAGTGATGTATGGAGTGAACGCAAGTTGCCAGTTCAATGAAATACACTGAAAATACATTAACAAGGGAAGGGGTTTCTTAATAAAGCATCATCTTGTAAAGACAGGAAAGAACTAAGGAATATTTTTAAGAAAAGAAGGAATTAAAAGGGTGATGAAATAGACATCTTTGGCTCTTTGGGGTTCTTGGCTTTACCTTTCTTGGCTTCAGGTAGATCGACTGCAAAATGAAAAGACTTAGACTAGGTGACCTCCTAAATTCCCTTTATTTCTATAAGTCTCTGATTATAATAACAGTTCTCTTCTTCTCGGAGTCTGGAAGTTGTACAAATGTAGGGGAATTGATTCTTGGAGGTGAAGAGAGTGTATATGGCCTTAGTTTTCTCCACAGAATCAATACAAGTTGAAGAAGAATCACCGAGCGCCAGTGAAGGTCAGGTTGAAGTTGGACAATGTGAATTATTCATGGGTCAGGATTGGAGTGTGCTGGTTTTCCTCCAAAAGTGCTCTTCAAGGAAGACAAAAAGTGGAGAGGTGAGCTACATAGGGAATTCCTTGACAAACGCGAGTGTAAAGAAAAATTAAAGTGCAGGATGCAAGCTATGTGCACAACAAAAATGAATAGAAAGCATTAAAAATATCCACAAATAGTGTCAAAAGTTTTTAAAAAGCAAATTATTTGACACTGTGCTTGACAGTGTCAAATAATTTCACATTAGTGCTTAATGTGTTAAGCTGAAGAAAGGGTAGATAGCATTGCATTTACAGATATATTTTATTTAACACAAGTATATATATAGTGCTTAACAAAAGCTCAGAGCTATTGACAAAGAGAATGGAAAAGTAATTGATTCTGGTTTTGTTTCCCTTTTCTTCACCAAAGAAAGTGATTTTCAGAAAAGTTTAAATCCTACTTCAATGAAAAGTAATCAAATAGCAAGACCACACAAAATATACTGAGTATATTTAATTACTTTTAATTATTCCTTTTTATAAGTCTAGGTACATTATATATATAGGAGCAGTCCAAGATTTTAATCACGTTTTCTCAAAAACTCTTGCAATCTGAGAGATTATAGTAAATGGAAATGCTATTTTAATACTAGAAATAATTAAATGTACTAATTTGTAAAACTAACAGCTCAAATTGGAAATGCTATCAAAATCATGAAACTCAACCTGGAAAATGCTAATTAAGAAACATTAAGATCAATATCCACCGAAATTACATGACAGATTATCGCATAAGTGCTGTGAAAGCAGATGGAAAATGAAGTAAAGATTAGGAACCACCACGTACGTGTTAACAAGCTAATGTTGCCCTGGCTGGGGGGCTCAGATGGCTGGAACGTTGCCCGGTGCACCGAAACTTTGCAGGCTTGACCCCTGGTTGGGGCGTGTACGGGAGACAAACAATTGCTCTCTTTCTCTCCCTTCCTCTCTCTAAAAGTAATACCCATATCTTTGGGTATAAATTGAAAAAAATGAACACACAATGCCAAGCTCACAAACTGATCTTTTTAATGATACAATTTCTAATAGATTGGTAAATTTGTGTCATTTACATTGGAGGCATACTGTATGAGAACATGGTGCTAGCTTGGGGAAATAACAAATGCACTCATTCTGCCTTCAACATTATACTATACCGTAACCATAATTACATGCAGGAAGAGCTCCGATTACTGGGAGAGAAACTGCTGAAGAAATCATATGATACTTCAAAAGAAGACAAGGTTAACTCTGGAGAAACTATGGAAGGCCACAATGTGGTCGGTAGTACAGAGAGCTGGGTTTTGAAGAAAAGGAGCGACCCCCATCTGTTGCAACTCTGTGTAGCAGGTTGGCTCACCTCTCACCCCCAGCCCACAGGTGCCGTGCCCGAGGCCTTGAACGTGTGCTCTGGAAATGGTGCGGTGAGCGAAATGTCAGTCCCGGAACAGCTGAGGCCTTCTGGGAGAGCCTATGAACAGCCCACCTGGGGCAGTGGCTAGCCATCTCTAGAGACCAGGATGCCTCCAATGTGCTGAGAAACAGCAACGTCCGGGAAAGCCCACCCAGAAAAGAAGTCGTAGTTTTTTATTGATGACTTTGAAGAGAAGGTAGGACCTACCACAGAGAAGAATGAACTCCTGATGAAATCAAAATCTGAAAACTCTGACGGGTGACTCCTAAACACACACTCCTCATTTAAAGACTATTACATAACTTGATTCAAATGGGCCAAAGAGTCCAATTCCCCTCCAACTGAAAGGGTCAACCCACGCAGCTCACATCGCTAGAATGCTCCATGTCTTGGCTCAGTGGAGGCCACAGGGGCGGCTTAAGGACATGGCCCACGTAACCCTTTCCTTGTCCCCTCTCAGTGAGATAGTTTCAAGAAAACAGATCCAAGGAAGGCCCCCTTTGGAAGGCTTTGTGGTGGATGCGTCAAGTTTGGTTTCTGTGTGGAGAAAGAGTGATTATTTTAACTGTGTCATCCTCCTTTCAAGTTAGACTGGCCCTTTTGCAAGCATTTCACGAGAGGAATGCTGAAGAAGTGAATTTGCAGAATTCTGGGCTCAGGTCACGAGAAGTCTTACAGCTTCCACTTGCTCTCTTACAAGCACAGCTTTTTCTGCATTCTTCAAGTCTGATATATTTGCATAAGCATTCAGTTAAAAATACTTTCTAATTTCCATTGTGGTTTCTGGTATAATTCATGAGTTATTTAGAAATGTGCTTGTTAATTTCTAAATACATGGACATTCTGCAGTTATGCATTATTGATTTCTAACCTATTTCTCTGCGATCAGAGAACACTGTGCAATTTAAATTCTTTGTTTAACATCCCAGAATGTGTTATGATTAATGCTCCATATGATTTGAAATGAATGTGTTTTTGGCAACTTATAAACAGAGTGCTATATATAATTTCCTTGAATTTTGTTAATCATGCCATTCAAATCTTTGATATCCTTACTGAAACTGTTTCTTTGAAAAGTCTCCCAACACGACTGCTGCTTTAATCATTTTCCTCTTACTTGTGTCAATTTTTTGTTTACAGAGTCCAAATCTTATGAGGTAATGCAAATTTGGGACTACTTCCTCTTCCTGTTAATGAAAACTGTTATCTTTAGGGCGTGTCCACTTTATCTCCAGGAGAGCCTTCTGTGTTTCCTCCGGAAGGACCTCACAGCGGGACTGCTCTTCCAGGCTGGGCTGCGAGGAAACCCCAGGCCCACTCCGACTCATCTGACTCAGTCTCCCTGCTGGGCATGCGCCCCCCACTTCTCCTACCTACACTTGCTGATTTCAGGCTGTTCTCAGTTCTCTTTCTGACCTGTGAAGTTATTCTGAAAGGACCCTTTCCTACATCAAAAAGCACAGCATATATTTTGTTTTGTTTTGTGATCAAAAACATTTTCAGTTGCCCCTTCCGTAGATCTTTCTTCTTTGAATCATGTTTAAATGACTTTTTATATGTGGAAAAGGCAATCTCCTACCTATTCTGTTTCCAAATAAGCATACGTTTTGAATGACAGTATTTCAAATTAAGCATATACTTACCCAGAGGAATTAACTGAAACAAAACTATGGCCCAATCTGAAGCTGCAACAAAGCATGTTTACTTGGGGAGTTAAGTATTAAATCCAATTATTACTTTCACACAACTGAATTATAAATAAAACTGAAAAACCCCAAATCCTATAAAATTACCAAATACTCCTGGCAAACATGAAATTGTGAAAGGACAGTGTGACTGTCTTTTCACCCGGATCAAGGCATTCCAGAGCTAATTAGATCTTGAGTATATTATAGCCTTAGTCTATTTTTAAAAAACATTTTCTAATTGTGTATAGGAGATGCTTCTGTAATTTGCAATGTAGTTTTACAGCATTTGGGAGAACATTTTATATTTGAGTATTTGTAAGCTTAAATATTTGAAGTAGGCAATTATGCACCTTTAGCTTTATTGTTTTCCCTCTCCATAAATATCGGACACGATAATTAAAGTAGGAGTACTAAAATGAACGGTGTGTCTCCTTCAAGTGCAACTTTGACAGAAAAAAGACCCTTGAAAAGCAAGGGAAGGCACCGCGTGATTCTGTGCTTTGGGGCAGTAACAGCGTGAGCGTGCTGGGGATTACAAATTTGCTCGCTCTGGCAGGAAGGATGCGCCTATTAACAGAAACCAGCTGTTTGGAAAAAACGCTATGCCCGAAGTAGTGAAAGGATGTCTTAATTTAGCTCTGGGCCACATTTATTACTGTCGGAAAAAAATTACAGAAACTATCAACTCTAGTCAATTAATAACATTCTTGTGAACTTATTCAACAAAAAGAAAATATTAAGAATAGTTCATTTTCAGGAAATCAATCTCTGTGGTTTAACGACTCTTTTCTTTCCCCACACAATGTCTCTAGGCTTTTGAACTTATTATTTTTCATGCAGGCCTAAGCAAGGAGGGAATTTAATCAACTTGGTGGGAAATGTTTGTGCTTTGCTTTTCAGAGTGAACAAAAGACTGGACAGATTACTCAGAACTCTCGCTTAGAAAACCTGCATACTGAAAAAAGAAGAGAGTTTCATTTAAGATTAATTGAGCATCAACTCTACTTGTTACACTCTGACTGTCCTACAAATATCTGACCTCCTCCTAAGTTTGAGTGAAATTATGTTGCTACTTTAAAAAAAATATGGGTTATGGAAATATTTAAATGCACAAATATAGAGAAAGGTCTAATTGGAATATACAGGGTCCAAAATATAAAGGTCTTACATGAAGCTCTGAAATTTCATCTTCACAGTGAACGCTTTGAACTTGGGCATCTGTTACAATGTAAGGACTTTCACTGAGAACCTCTTAATGGCCAGATGAACCAGTAAGTGCTCTTGGTAGGACGTTCAATAAAATAGATTTCCCCTTGAAACTGGGTTGAGGCAAAACAGTCAATGATTACAAACCTATGTGATAAGCACTGTGAAGATAGCTCAAGGATTGTAGGAGCACAGAGAAAGTGCTGAAAGGAGGCAACTGATTCTGACTTGGGCATGCTATGTGCATGTATGTGCCCATGCATGAGCGTGCACGCACGTATGCACTCTTCACAGGAGGGAGACGCTGAAATCAAGAACTGAAATACTGGCTAGACTTACTCAGTTTGATCTGGTGGATAATAGAGGGCAAGGCATTCCAGGCCAAGGGATTAGCACGGGCAGAAGTTTCTGAGGAGCTAAGCATGTGGTAGGCTCCCTCAGAGTGCGGAAGGACGGAGGTGTGCCTGAGGCCAGGGGCGTGCAGAAGGTGAGCCAAGGGGGCTTTGTGAGCAATGCCAAGAAGTTTGAACTTTATCCCGAAAAAGGGGGAAAAGCCTTGAAGGATTTTAAGTGACAGAGTGGCGTTAGATTTAGGGTGAGAAATTTCAACTCTCCTGCTTCCTCGGGATAGCCTTCAGTTTAGGTCGGAGCTTAAGTGAAGCTTTGACTTCATAGGATCCTTGAGGTCAAGGACTAACCTGTGAAACACTCTTAAATATCTGGAACTGAGGATATTTTCTGGAACACTGGATGACTTTGGCAAATACCCTTTTTTGAATGGCTGAACAGCTAAATGAATAACATCCTGTGGTTATCGTATAATCGCCTCCCTTCTCCAGACTTGATATAGAGGTTGAGGCATGGCCTGACCCCCACCTGCAATACGTAATTTGCCCAATGCCTCAGAAATGTGCCTGAAGAAACTCTCAAATATCTCAACTGTTGCTTTTTATCATCACAAATTCGGTTTACAACAAATACTTATTGAAATTCCACTGTGTGTCACTGTGTCACGTGTTGGTGACAAAAAGACACAAATGCAAGGGCTTTATTGTCGAGCAGTTTATAATCCCACTTCTCTTCTTCCATAAGCATAGTTTTCCTAAATCTTGTATTGAACTTTTCTAACTGAATGGAATTTTCATTGTGATCTTCTAATTGCATTGGAATTTTCATTGCATTGGGGTAATTAAGAAACTATCCTCTTTATTTAATATTTCATTGTATCAATTTTCTAATCACTCAAGGTGTTTGATATTTTATTCAAATAAATGTTTGCCAAATCTCAGTCTTAATTAAAGAAATATTTCCCTTTTACTTTATGAAAAAGTCAGTCACTTAAAAACTTGATCATGATTTGCTATTCATAGCATAGCACTGCACACTCAATATTAGTTTCATTATTTGTACCATATTAAATTTTGATTTTAACAGATGGCAACTGATAACTTTGAAATTGCAGAGAGAAAAGCCTATTTATTTTTGGCGTTTTAATATACACAGACTTGGTTGGCTTTATACATGAATAAGCTGACATTCTTCCACGATTTTAAGTTTTGTTCTGGTCTCTTTTGATTTCCTTTCCACATACAGTTAATTTATTACTTCTCGATAGGCTTGTAGGTTTGGAAGTAACTGAGATCCTTATGACATAGTATTTTAGAGAAAATCTTTGACACATTTTTGGTATGTTTTCTGCAGGTTAATTGTATTGGTTAAGAGGAAAAATAATGTTGGACATGTAGATGTGGAAATTGTGAAAAAATAACTGAATGTTAGAATAAAAGGTTGCTTCTAATTGATTGTTTTGACTCTTCCATTCTGGATGTATGAGGTCAAACGCCATGTGAATCTGTAGTTTTTGATGTAACTTAAAAGCTAACGACACTCAAAAATTCAAAATTTCCACTTCTAGACTGATACAAAATTAGTCTCACTTTAGAAATCACACTGGGTATGACTAGACAATACATTGTAAGATTACTGTGCCATTACTATAAATTTTTGAATGTTGGATGCTTAAGTTTTGCCCATTTCAGTACTTTTTTCTTTCTTTTTTTGCATTCATTTTCTTTTCAAGTAAGAGAAAAGAAAAGTAACATTTAAATCTGTAAGAAAATTACACGCTGCATTCCTCGTTCTCATTTTCTGGGCCAATTTGAAGTGTCTTTCAGCTATAGCATTAAATAAGCACTAAACACATTTTATGAATTGAAAAAGAGTTCAAAACTTGGTACGCTTGGATGATAGCCAGAAGATTTTTTTCCCGGGTGGTAAATCCTGCTGTGGTTTGCACATGGACACAAGAGCACCAGAGCATCGAACAGTCAGTCATGCGCCACCCTCTTGCTCGGAGCTAGCGCACAGGCTTTCCATTCTAAAGCTGAGTGGCCTGGGAGGTCCCTGGGGGGGACCCTGGGAGGCCTCAGGGATGGAGAGGAAGAAGGAGGCTCCCTTTCGCTGGAGTTGGACCCTGAATCTCTAGTGAGTGCTTCCCTCTCCTCCGTAACCACAGTAACGGCAACAATGAAGGTCATTAACATGAACTAATGGGTAATTACGGACCAATCCCTGTGCTTACTGCTTTACAAGCATCGCTTCCGTCACCTACGTGAGGTAGGTTCAAGGCCCACATGGTAGAGATGAGGAAAATGCAGTTTACAGGAACCAGGGAATTTACCAAAAGTCACCAATGGAGTTAGTACAGGGTGTGGTAGGTGTGACCCCCTGAACCCATGCCTTCAACCACAAGGCTTTCACCGTTTCTCTCTGGACCCACCTGTTCAGACAAGCCCCTGAAGGCAGCAGGCACAGTTCCCGAATCCTGCTACTCCCGGGGATCTGCATCCTCAGGGCTTTTCTCTGTCTCCCTACCACAATCTGCTGTAAACAATGATCTCAGTGTGAAAGACGAGACGCTGCACCTCTCATCTTGACCAGCATCTTCATATCTGCTGGCAGTCTCTGAGCCAAAGCCATGGCAATGTGGGCAGAGGGGGGCATATTACATATTACCCCTACTTCACTGATTTTAAGGTTTCGTGTGCTTTTCAAAGCTCTATCTGCATCTCCTGTCCGCCAAACTTCTGATGCACTTTACCCTCTAAGGGCGGAGTGTCCCCCTGTGTGCATCCCTCAGGATATCAGAGCTGAATGAACAAAACTGTTAAAGACACTTTTCTCACCCAGAAATGTTTGAATAGTGGACAAATATTCTTAATGCAGGTGCATTCTGAAGCTCCATCTGTAGCTAATGGCACACCCCCCTCTCCAACAATAGCCAGATAGCTTGCTCACATGTAACGTGTGCAGCTCCCAGCCAGCTTCAGCCTTTGGATGACCGGCTGCCTTACTCACCGCCGTTGCTCAGGACCTCCCGGGGCTGGGCTGGACAACCTTCCCTGTGTGTGCGTCTCTGCCAAAGCTCTCCCTGTGGAAGCCAGGCATTGTAAGTCCCTTGTCTGATCCACAAAGACAGAAAATCAGAAATAGGATTCTTCCTTTAAAAAAGGAGCAGCTTTAATTAAAAGGAAGCTAGGCACTATCCTGGGGGGGAAATTCTGGTGTATTCAGTCTCTGTCTTATATATCCCTTCTGGGTGCTTATAGGAAACTGAAATCTCTACCTACTAACCCAGACCGGAAAGCATGGGATGGATACACACATTCGAAGTGAGTTTCTCAGACACGCTTGAACTTGACTGTGCTCTGCCTTTGGGGTGGCGGGGCGTGCCCTGTGTTTACCTGGCAGGCAGCGTGAAGAGGGAAGGGCCAACCTGTCGTCACTTTCCTCAGCGGAAATGAAACACGCTAAATGCCAACCTTGGTGCTTGTGTTGCGAGTTTGTGAACAACGTTCCGGCTAACTGAGGAAAGTCTTAGGACGTGACAGGGGAGGAAGTTGTAGTTTACAATTTACATTTCTTATGGTTAAAAACACAGACAGAATCAACTTAAATAAAGTTATTGTTTTTTGTCCATGATCACTCCACTTCAAAACTACGTTCTCCATCTTGAATACATATGAAACCTTAGCAGCATTTCCAATATTTGGAAAAAGCCTGATTTCCTGTCTCTTGTCTGCAGATGTTTAAAATAAACTTAAAATGCTTCTGACACTTTCAAATACAAATCATAACATACAAATTTATTCATACTTTAACACATACCTCCAACTTCCCACAGTATTTCACTTTGTAAAAATGTATAAATTTCAGTTGCCTCTAAAAGCTAAGCTAACTGCATCTTCTCTCATGTATGTTGCTCACTTACTCCCCAGAGTAAGCTATTGCCCACAACCCATGTGTCATCCCGGATTTGAACACTCTGTTACACTCTGAAACCATCAGGTGGGCAAGAGGGAGTGTTTTACTTGCACACAGGCCTCCCTGATACTTCGGAAATCACGTTCTGCAAGTAGCTGACTTACAGCAGTGTGAAGGAACTCTCCCATCAAGCCACAACACGAAAACAGCACGCCTTTTGGCAGTTATTATGTAACGGGCACGCTGCTAAGAGTTTTCTGCCTGCGGTGTCGTTCAAGAGTTATAGACACTTTTTGAAGAAATGTGATCTGATGGTATCATTGGCCAAATTACAAGGTCCTAAGAGTAGAAGGCTTACTTCTGTTGCTGTTGTTGAGTATCCCTTCTCCATGGTCTGAGAAAGCTCAACTAACATCTATTTAATTATTGACTGCCTGCTTCACAGATGCGGAGACACAGCCTCTGAGAGGTTACATAATTTATCCAGAGTCATGGAGTTGTGAGTGTGGGAGCCAGCACATCTGATTTCGAAGCCCGGGCTTCGGCTGTTGTGCAGCACTGCCTTGCAGCACTAGTGTGCAAATGTAATTCTGGTTAAAAGCGTACAAAATCAGAAGAGTGGAGACCGTTAGGGGTTTGCGACACAAAGGCACATGCAGTTTCCTCGCACACAAGACGGTCAACCCTCCCTCTCAAAGGATGTAAGTCACCAGATCTTGACGGTGTTTAGCTAATAACCATGGGCTGAGTTCAGGGGGAGATGGACTGACTCAGCCCATGCCAAGGGAATCTGTCTATGCTGCCGCCGAAATTCTCAGAGACAAAGTGGTGGCGATTCCTCATTCATCGTTCAAGATGTCAGCCACGGAAATGTTAAAACTATTTTCAGAACACAATGTTTTCTCAGATGCAAGTTTCACAATGCCCTCTCCCTTCCCTCCCTCACGCCTAAAGTGCATCAATTAAGTGTAAAATTTTATTTCAGCGATTTAGTTTGCAAGCTTTATATTCATCTTCTACTTCCTTAGACTGCATCTTCTCTGCGGTAAGTCGGAAAAGCCCCCGAGTTTCTCCCGGACACCCCCGTCGCACCTGTCCCTCTTCCATCATGGAGAGTCATTAACTCTCAAGTCTCCCGCCTTCTGGTTCTAGCGAACACAGAAATATTCTGGGGAAAATGTTGTTTAAAAATACTACTCAGCCATAAGAAAAGATGAAGTAGTGCCATTTGCGACAACATAGATGCATCTTGAGAATATCATGCTAAGTGAAATAAGTCAGACAAAAAAGTCAAGACCCGTATGATTTCACTCATCGGTGGGATACAGAACTGAAACTCACAGACACAGACAACATTATGGTGGCCCCGGAGGGAAGGGGGATGGGAATAGTAAAAAGTAAAGGGGGTCTAATATATGTATATGGTGGCAGGAGAAGATTTGACTTTGGGTGGTGAACCCACAGTGAAATATGCAGATTATAGACTTGTACATTTGACATCTATATAATTTTATTACCAGTGTCACCCCAATAAATTTAACTAAAAAGTTATGTAAGGTATTTTACATGTCCTGAGTTTGCCACAACCTGGATATTGAAGCTATCCAAGTTTTTGAAATAAAAATGCAACTCCCCCCAAAAATTGCATGCTTTCGACTGAAATCCAAATGGATTCTGGACCCAACAACTTTTAAAACTGCTTCTCCATTTAGAGTTCAGTATGGGTGTGCGATTTTTATCAGTGTACACTAGGAACCCTGCCATGGCTATCTTCTGACTAAAATATGCTTCATAAATTTGAGGGAGAATAAAAAATTGTAAGTACACCTTTTTTGTTTTAAATTCCATTGTTTTTAAAGTACTCCCTCCCTAACACGTACTGGAAGTTGTTGAAAGGTTGAAAAGTGGAAATATTCTCTTACGACTTAATCAGCTCTCCCAAAACATAAAAAACAGAACAAAAACTAGATTAAATTTCTTTGGAAGCTCTCTGTAGAGTAAGACAGTGTTTCTTGAATCTGGGTGTGGATGTCAGTGGACTGAGTGGGCTTCTCGAGTGGGAGAAGACATAGCTGGCAGAGAAACGTGGGCACCAAACCTTCTGTGTCCAGCAGTGCTGCCAGGAAGCCTTCTGCAGATGTGTAAGGTGAGGACCATAGGTCCCCTCTGCAACAGTTGCCATCCATCCACAGGACCGCCCCTTCCATATACTCATGGGCTAGCTCTTACATCATTTTTAATTTTTGTATTTTTATTTTTTATATTTTATTTTTTAAAACTTTATTTTAAGTGTTGTTCAAGTACAATTTTCTTTTACTCCCATCCCAGCCCACCCATCCAGCCCTCCCCACCGCCCTCCCATTTCCACCCACCCCTAGTTTTTGTCCATGTGTCCTTCATACTTATTCCTGTAAACCCTTCCCCTTTTCCATTGAAATTCCCCTGAATTCCCCTCCCCTCTCCCCTCTGGACATTGTCAGCCTATTCTCTGTTTCAGTGCCTTTAATTATATTTTGCTTGTTTCTTTGTTTTGTTGTTTAGGTTCCTGTTAAAGGTGAGATCACATGGTATTTGTATTTCACCGCCTAGAGGAGAACATAGGCAGGAAAATCTCAGATATTTCACGCAGCAACATTTTTGCTGATATGTCCCCCAGAGCAAGGGACATAAAGGAAAGAATAAACAAATGGGATCTCAACAAAATAAAAAGCTTCTGCACAGCTAAAGAAAACAGTATGAAAATAAAAAGAGAACCAACTGTATGGGAAAACATATTTGCCAATGATACCTCAGACAAGGGTTTAATCTCCAAAATATAGAAAGAACTTACACGACTCCACTCTAAGAAGACAAACAACCCAATTAAAAAATGGGCAAAGGACTTGAACAGACACTTCTCCAAGGAGGACACACAGAGGGTCCAGAAACACATGAAAAGATGCTCAATATTACATCATTTTCTTATGGAGACTAACCAGCCTACATATATTGGTGTTCCTAGCATTTGATATATTCACGTAATTCATCAAATTTATTGGGGGGGTGGACCCCACATCAGCTGTGTTTTAAGTTTTGTTGTCTTGATTCATTTTGTCCAGAACCTGGTGGAATTAAGAGGAGGTAATTGCTACGGTACCAGACCTAAGAACTTAGCAAACCAACAATGTGCGCAGTAAACAGAAAGACAGCAGATGTTTGAGGGCTCCTAGATGTATTTTTTAATCATGACAACAGGTTAAGATATAGAAAAGTCACTCTGAAGCATTTACTTTCTTTTATAAAGGAGTATTTTACAAAGTTTTAGGCAAATCTCAAAGCAGCTTAGTGTTAGATTGAAGTGAGAAATAATTATAAAATAATTGAAAATTTTTGAGTATGCTAGTTATTTATTATAATCCTGAGAATTTTCAAAATTACTTCTTTTTCTAGGATCTAAAACCATTTGAGATATCTCTGGCAAAATAGAAAGTATGAAGAAAATACGAGACATTTAAATTAATTTTCTTAGTGTTTATAGCCAAGATTCTTCATTATTCCACCATCAATTTTTTTCTATATTTTAATAATAGAAACCCTAAAGTTTTAGCTGGAAACATAGCTTATTGGCTAGAGATGACACCCAAGGAGATGACAGCAATGACAGGGAGGGACCCTGGTCCTGAATGATCCGAAATGAACTTGGAGAGCACTGATGTTTATTCTCTTTGTTAGAGTACGCTAGCCTATACCCTAACTGATGTAGGGTCGGAGTACTCTTTACGTAGGAAATTATTATTTTATCTGTCTTTGATTCTTAGACTTTAATTCAGTTCAATTCATTTTTGGTAAGAAGTCAATAGACTTCTACTTGCAGCTAAAATGGAATAATGGAGGCTAGATTTACCCTCCCTCCAAAAACAACCAAGAAAACTGACACAATATGTGAACCGTGAGCACCAGGCAGAACTAAATGAGTCCTGGGACAGGCTCCAGGCTGTCCCAGCTGCTGCTTGAGGCAACTTCCAGGTCCTCCTGGAGGAGGGGTGCCCAGGGCGGGGCGGGTCCCTGTGTTGAGACCTATCTAAGAGGCCAGAGAGATCAAGGAGGCTAGATGTGCAGGACAGAGTACCGAAGAGGAGACGCAGAGGAAGACTCAGATTTGCAGAGCCCCCCTAGTATATCCTAGATGAGGAATATCAGCGTATTCATGTGATGAAACTACCCAAGGCCGGAGAAAGAACCCCCGAGGGGATTACAAGCAGTGTGCACTCAGAGTCAAGAACGGTACTGGGTACTGTCTCTACCTGCCAAAGTAGAAAAGTTTATGAGCTTATGGTTCACAGGGTACTGGGTAGAGTACTCAGCATTGTCTTGCCCGAAGTAGGGTATTTTGAGCCTTGACCATAAACACTGCTCTTGGCCCCACCAACAAACCTTAAAAGCAATGCCTGCAAAGATCAGACTGTTTCCAAGTAATGCATCTGTGTCCCAGAACAAAGCTCAAGAACATTTGTAGGAATAAAAATATCTTCAGCACCCAACAAGGCAAAATTCAATGTGGCATCAAATCAAAGATCATTAGCCATGCAAACGGGCAGGGAAATATGAATAAGGAGAAGAATCCTCTGAAAGTGACCCCAATGTTAGAATTAGCAGAGAAGGGCATAGAAACAGTGATTATACACGTGTTCCGTGTGATGAAAAAGTTGAGTAAGACAGAGAGAATGTAAAAAAGACACGATATCGAGTCAGTTGGTGAATAAATTAATCGCTGGCCTGGATAGAAGGCTAGAAATAGTAGGAATAAACCAGGCTGGATATTTGCCTGTGAAAACCAGAGGTAGATTGTGTGAGGTAGAAACTAGAATTTCACAAGAATGGAAACCAGGACCTTACGGTGGAACAGAGATTCTCAGCTTGAGGTCACAGGGCTTCTAGCAGACTGTTCTCATGGTCTCAGACCCTTGCGTTATCTGTTTTACTTTCTATATGTACATCTCTTTATATACCAGTTATGTGAGTTTTATGTAGATGACAGTAAAAAGAGTTGATAACATGCTCTAAATAATCTTTTTAAAAAAATTCTCACCTGAAGATATGTTTATTGATTTGAGAGAGGGAGAGAGAGAAAGAGACATACTGATGTGAGAGAGAAGCATCAATCCATTGCCTCCTGCATGCTCCCCAACTAGAGATCGAACCCACAACCTTTTGGCCTATGGGACGATGCTCCAGCCAATGTAGCCACCTGGCCAGGGCTAAATAATCTTAATGACTAAGATACAATCAGGTAGTGACATAACTCTTTGGTGTCATCGGTTACACGTGTCTGTGACCACTTCGTCCTCAGTAATTCTCCAAACTAGTAACTTTGGCTGAAACAGTATTTCTTGACTGGGGCCTGGAGACGCATGCGTGCTTTCACACGAATTTTGATTACGTGCGAGTTCTCTGGTTCTGAATGAGTGGTTCCAGAACAAACTGTTGAGCTTCAGCGTTTGTTGAATGAATGAATGGAAGTTGTGGGGAAAACATCACATGTTAGGGATATAGCATTTTAAGAGATCATAACTTTCATGTTTGTGATGTTAACAGAAGTTTTTAGTTTTGCACAACTTCTTGGGAATGTTCAGGGAAGCAGCAATTTCAGTTTCACAACTGGGATAGAAAAGTTCAGAAAGAAACCATAAAAACATACTGAGGATTCTGGTGTTTCAGAGGAGAGGAGGATGATTCTAATTAGATTATTAGAATTGCAAAATGACACATTTCAGCTGCAGAATAAAAGCAGTTTTGATGATCAAAGCATAAATGAGACGAAGCAAAATGTTTACCCTTAAGACAAAAAAGGGAGAAAGCAGATTCAGCTTGGACAGTTCAAAGCCCATAATAATGGAGTTTAGAGGAAAAAGACAGATGACAATTCTCTTCTATCTTAATTCATATAATTGCATTTTATACTGGGCAAATACAGTGAAAATGTGTTGCCATTATTTTAACAGTCTTTCTTTTTGAGGGCATATTATCTGGATGAAACCGTGTAATTGAGATCTTGGTTTTCTGTGTGGAGAGATGCCTTCTCTTGACTGACTTGCCTGTTAGCCTATTAGCAAAATTTACTGCCGCTTGATAGCTGATGGAATTGCACACACACGCCTCGTGGGAGTCAGCATTTTAGACCTTATCTAGAAAACAAATTTATGATGTCACAGTGAGTGGCACAGAATTCCAAATTAACATGCCCATGGATATAGTCATTTTATGTTCAATGCAGATAAAATGTTGAGTTTCAGTGGATTTTTTTCTTCTTTTACAAAATAGGTCTGTGGTGCAGAGGTTATTTATGTTTGAAGAAATCATCCAGAATTATGACAGCATTCAATGATTAAACCACAGAAGAAACAATACATAACAAATATTTCATTCTAATATTTGGTATTTAATTTTGTACCCAAACTAAGATCATTTCTTAGGTTATAAGGTTTTAGGAATTTCTGGCTATGCTGGCTTTAAAAAAAATCTACATCTAATATTCACTAATGTCTTCTTTGCTCAGTGCCTGAGAAGAACAGAAAGGGACATTTTTACAGCTCTGTGTCATTTGCCTCCTCTCACAGTTTTGTCAATCGAAATCTTTAAAGCCTGTATATTTACATTTCACATCTGCACATCAAAGTGCTCCTTTCACCGTCCTGTTTCTCAGAGAGGATCAGATCAGCCACAGAAAGTCATCGTGGAGCACGAGCTTTGGAACAGCTTCCGGCGGGGTGGATGTGTGCCCCGTCAGGAACACTGCTGCAGGGCTGGCACCCCATGGGAAAGAGGGCTCCAGCCCCGGCCGCAGGTTCTTTTCCTTCCTGTAGGCGTTAATCCATGGGTTTAATCTGGAGGGTATCAGGGGACAGATTATCTGTACACCCTGTGATCTGTGTGCTGCGATGTAGCAGCACACGCGAGAGTGTGCTTGCCCTCGGTTGGTCTTATCTTTACATGTCAGCCCGTGAATTCTCTCCTGTAACCACCCTGAGAGCGCCCTCCCTCTGCTCAGTGCAGTGGGTAGTGAGGGTTCCCTTTCTCTCCCTGGGGAAATCAAGTGATTCTGGGTGGGGAGACTCTTTATCCCAGAGAAACCCAGAAATGGAGGTTGGAGGAAGGAGGCCACTTCTAGAAGAGAAGAAGTGTTCGGTTCTGAAAAACTCCAGACCAAAAGAGGAAGCTTCTGAGATAGTCAGGGGTGAGAGGCCAGTCCAAAAGGGACCGAAGAAAAAAACACACACCCCAAAACAAAAACAAAAACCAAGAACAAGGCTTGCCCTTTGAGGGCAGCTGTCACGCCAGACAGCCACCTGGGCCACTGCAACTTACCTGCATGAATACTAACATTTTTGTCACCTACATCTCCTTCAGTTCCTCTTTCTGCCATATTTGCATCAGCTGAGCAGACCTGGCCTGCCTTCTTCCATGACTGTCTCTATTCCCATGATCTTGTTTCATATGATGGCATTTTTTTCGAGTTACAACAAGGTGACTACTGTTTAAGAGAGGAGTAATAATAATGCCATCTTACAGCTCTAATGAGATTTTAGCTTTTCCTACCACTTACATCTATTAGTTGTTAGCACATGTAAATTCTACAACCCACAGGCTATGTTGAACAATCACTAGGGTTTTTATTAGACAAATTAAAAATGTTAAAAATTATAGTAAAATAGAACAGAGACAGGTGAAAATGCAGCTGATAGCAAATATGTTTATCTGATAAGGCAAGGATATCAGATGTGTAAGGAAAAAAATTTTAAATTATTAAAAACAGAAATGTTTTCATGTAAGTATTTTTTTGGTAAATTGGTGGGGGTATTCAAATTTCTGGGGAATTTCTGCTCGTTGATTTTTCGATTATTCTGAGCTCTGTTCTTTTAGGTACTTTCTATGACTATGTTTGATCTTCTATCCTCAAACAAACTGCAAGATTTCTGGTGGCACTATCGGCCTGGGGTAGGACCCTGAGGTGGTGAGAAAGGTAGAAGGCATCTCACAAGTAAGTTCAGACCTTTAGTCCCATTTAGCCAATCAGAAGGTAATGAGAAAATCTACAGTGATCACGTGTTTGAGTTGTTCCCTGTGTCCTGCATCTCTAACTGTGAAGTTATTTGGGGAGATTGAATTACTTCATCTGAAAAATCATGTTTGGAATTACACTATCACTTATAATTCCTTCTAAACCTAATGGTCTATGATACTCTCTAATGTTGCTCTCAGAACTGTGGTGGATTATGTTTGCAGAGAAGGCAAGCAAAGTGAAACTATGTAATTTGAATAATTTTTAAAATTGAAATACAGGTTGTCCCTGATCCGTGTGGCTCAGGTGGCTGGGTGTCATTCCACAGAGCAAAGGTTGCCAGTTCAACTCCCTCCAGTCAGGGCACACACCTGGGTTGGGGGTTCCGTCCCTGGTAAATTAAATTAAATTAAAAATTAAAATATAGTTTGGTGCATTGTTAAATTAGCTCTTGATACTCATTTTTGAATAAAAATAACTATAAGAATTTTATTTAGTCAACCTCAAATTATAAATTTGTATATTATGACTTATAATTATATATTTAATTATACATATAAGTATATGTATGTTATAGAAAATAATTTCTATATTCTATAATTTGTAACATAAAATTTATGAATTATAAAATTATAAGTTATAAAATATTTAGAACATTTCATGTTACATATTACATAATATGTATAATTATAAATTCTAAAATTCAGTTAAACTAGGAAAAGTAATAATTCATCCTCAAATTTAATATAATTGCTTTCTGTAAGAGTGTTTCTCTGTGTTGGAAAATGACTTCTTGATGGGGCCAAAGATTCCTGGGTAGGCAAGACTGTGTGAGAGGCTAGTTTGCTCCAGAACAGTAAACAACATGGTACTGAATATTAGGGACACAGGGATAAAAAACAAAGTCCCTCTCCTGTAATGCAAATTTACCGCCTGTAGGTGGTGGTAGAGGGGAGCTGATGTCCCAAGGTAAAGTCAAGACATTGAGATTTGCTATGAAAATGTATTTTTTTCAAATAATATCATTGAAATATTCATTTAACAAGCATTCATTGCATGATTAGTACATGAATAGTACTGTTTTTTTCTAAAGGAAACACTAAAGAAAAACCAGGAGTAGTTAACTACTTTTCTAAAGCATTTTAAAAATAATTTGGAAGGGACAACTTATTTACTCCAAATAATTATTTGGCAAGGTACACTACTGCTTTGTCCAAATGTATGATATAAGCAAGAATTCAATTAGAGACTAATTATTGATTGGAAAGGAAAAGAATGTTGTTTTGGAGAAAATGATCTTAAACTGACTTGAAAAAAATGGATGGAAAGAGACGAAGGAAAGCAGATGGCACTTTGAGGCCGTGAGCGCTGGACGCCTCGGCTCACAGCCTCTAAGGAGCTGGCGTGCGCGATGATGTCAGAGCAAGAGGCGTGGGGGTCTGTGCTGAGACCTCGCGGGGAGTAAAAGCAAGTAAGGCGAGGCCGGATAACGGACAGCATGAAAGGCAGAACATCTGAACTGCATTCTCAGACAAAAGAGAGACAATGGCAGCTTTTGAGAAGTTGAAATTAGTGTCTGAAGAAGATAAAACTGAAAGCAGAATAATATGTAGGTCAGGAGTGATAGAAAGGTATTGTATTGTCAGAGAGATTTCCTTGGTTATAAATTTCATTTTAGAACTTAACAGCTACGTGATGTTAGGCTAGTTCACTTTACGTTTCTGGGCTTCAACAGAATCACCTCTGAGGTCTACATGAAAGTAGGTAGGGGTGTGTTTATTAGATCATTTTTTTAGGTAATTTTTCCAGCTTAGCTGGAACAGGAAGACCAAATATAAAACTGTACTATTTATCAAAGTGTGAGTTAATGAGCTGGGGAAAAATGAACATACGGAAAAAAAGGAGACCTAAGCGTCACAGAGGGCCTCGTTTCTGAACCGTTTGATTCTTATGAAGCATGAACAGAAGTGGGTCATTTAGGAGAGGGAAGGTGCGAAACGCCTGGAGGAGAAATCCCTAACTCATACGAGGACTATGAAAGTGATGCTGGGGCTTCCGATTCCACATGATCCAATGTGGGTGAGCAAACAGTATTTGGTAAGCCCCTAAACAATTCCCTTACGTTATATTCTGTTCTCTCTACTTGCCCTCATCCCATTATCCAATCTATTACCTAACTGTCTTACCTGTTCTAGACAATACTTGTATCATTAGTTCTCTCCACCCACTTTGCCTCTAGTTTCCTGGATTACTGCTGCAGACTTTGTGTTAAATTGGAAAGGAAACTCACTATATTAAAGGGTTATAGTGGGAATTGAAGAAAATTAAGCTGGTTTCCCTCAAGTTGTTTTCATAATATTTCAAGCAATTTAATAGTCTTACACCATTTAGGGGAACCGGGAGAATGTTAAGAGAAGAGAGCCAGGCATGTTGCCATAGCATTCATATACCTGCATGATTTACCTGCGACAGACTCAGGATTTGGTTTCACCAGTGATTAGATAAGACAGTTTAGGAAACAGAGGGGAAGTTATTTCACGCAGCTAGGTCACAGAAAATGGCTGGTGAAATATAATCCCCTGGACCAACTCTGCTGAACTCAGGATCCTGGACCTGCTGACCTTTCCCCTATACGGCTCATCCGTGGGAACCAAACTGTCACTTCATCTGTCAGTGAAGGGCAACCTGTGGGGGTGAGCCGAAACATAACTCAGCTGGCCTCCCAAACTCCGGCAGTGCTCACCTTCAGCCCACTCCATCGGTATTAGTTGTTTAAAAATACAACTAATTGATGTCATTATGTCACATCAATCCTACCCTCTTATATCATGAACCAATCTTGCTTATGGTCAAGAATGACCATCTTCCAGGTGAGTGCCTTCCCTATTATTGCCGTTACTTCTGTGAGTGGTTTTTTTTTAAAGCATCTGAAAGTCAAAATAACCACAGTTTCTATGTTTAGAATATATTTCCAGTTTTTTAATATTCTAGGTTCTTGTAAACTGACTTCATCACCTTTTGTGGAGATAGTGTATATGTTTCTTTGGAGGGGTGGTTTTTAAAACTATGGGTGGGCTTTGAATGTTACGTGTCCATCTTTCATAAACTGTATTTTTACTCTACATTATTGTGGACTTATATCCATAGGTCACTTCCGGTAGACCTCTGAACTTAGACTTCACGCATTATCTGAAACTACATTGGCACTGCCTGGCCGCCAACAATTCTATTTCGTCAGTGATGGCAGTTTTCACAGTAGTGTTTCTCCATTATTTGAATATTTTATTGCATTTGACATTACTCATTTACCAAAAAGTGAAGTGATAAATAGAAAAAATGATAAGCTTAGGTCTCATAAACTTCATAAAATTGAGACAAAGAGTAAAATAACTGGTTATGTAGGAAAATGGTGAATTTTTAGCTCCAGCTGAACACTCAGTTGTGTGCTCAATTGTGAGGGAAAAGAATAAAATCAAAGAACATGTACAAAATGTTGGAAACAGGTGGCTAAGATTGAGTCTTGGAATTTTATTATAATTTTTAAATTATATGAGGCTAGATCTCTACTTGCAAGACCTAAAATTTTGCTTCACTTTTACAATTGGAATTTCTGTAGGAAGGTATCATCACACATTGAGGGCTGTCTCTGTGTCGAAGTACCGTTTTACCACACTAACCTGTCAAACTTGTTTGCGGTGTTTGCAATTAGGAAGGAATGAATACTCCTTCCAGATCACACAAACATTACGAGTGTTCTACCCTTACACATCGGAAGTGCATGTACCCAGTGTTCTGCAACATTCTGCTCTTCGTTTTTTTGTTGTTTCCACACCTATTTAACTCAATCATGTGACGAGTTGTTTTAAGGTAACTAAATTCCAATAACAGGATCTGACAAAACATGTTCTATTACGGGAATTGTTTATTAGGCTGTTTGTTGCTATGAGCACGCTCCCTTGGCCCTCACTTAATTTTCCTGCGTACAGTCTTGGGTGGTTCCACTTGGTACAGGAGAGTCCAATTGTTCTTCCCTCCCTCACAAATATTTTCTTATAATTTACTCGTGCGTGGGAAACTGAAATGAGTCTCTCTAGTCTCTGCTTGGTCTGGTTCACTCTGTGTACATTTGCCAGGAAAAATATCTCTCAAATATTGTTTACATCACAACGTTAGTTTACTCAGAATACCTCGACCCACTCCAAATCTCCAGATCTGGATTTTAGCACATTCTATCAGTCCCACTCTCTACATTCCCTTCCTCACAAGCCTCATCTCATTATTGCTTTTCTTTGATTCGTTAATGAAGTCAAATGCGTCTTGTTGGCACATCCACAATAATGGTCGTTTCAGCATTCACAGGGAGGACGGGGAAGGTAAGGAGGCTGAGAAAGGGAAGGGTTGTGGGGGGAGGGTGAAAAAGAGATCAGAGCGAAGGGAGAGGCCTCTGTGATTCCTTGGGGTAGCTCCGCCTGCGTTTGAAGCCATCCTCTCCTTGAGATGGAGAGACTGCTCGGTACACAGCTTCATGAGCAGGAGTTGGACTAGACTCGCCCACACTGCCTGTGCATGCACACACACACACACACACACCCCTTTAGCTGTGCTTTAGCGGAGCTTTTCTGCAGGTACGATTCTGTGCAGAAAGCTCAGGGTCATGTGTCCTGATATATTCCTAGAAAGCAGATGGGTCCTTAGGGTGCTGACTCCCCCTCCCCCACACGGGAAGCCAATATTGCCTTCCTAGGAACCTGGAATTCCTGGAATTCCTACTTCTTTTTCCGCCTACATGTGGCTGGACCCTACTGGCTTGGGCTCCCTGGCATTTACTCCTCCCTCTCTGGGAACTGTCGCCTCACCATCCAATGCGAAGGCAAGCTGTCCCTTCTCACTGGGCTTTGTCACAACACAGAGTTTCTTTTTTTTTTCACTCTTTTTTTAAGATTTTATTTATTTATTAATTTTTTTAGAGAGGGGAAGGGAGGGAGAAGGAGAGAGAGAAACATCAGTGTGTGGTTGCCCCTCGCAACCCAGGCATGTACCCTGACTGGGAATCGAACCTGCGATGCTTTGATTCGCAGCCCGCGCTCAATCCACTGAGCTATGCCAGCCAGGGCCCAGAGTTTCTTTACAGGTATGCAAACTGACCATATTTCACTGAATACCGGTGGTGGTGAGGAACTAAAGTAAGCCATACGGACTATTTATGTTTGTAACACTGCTGTGAGTCAGCTAAAATTAGTCCATGGCTTTTTCTCCTTGTTTAAACTCAAATGGCATCCAAAATTTTTATAATTAAGGAAAAACACTAAAACATCTTTATATAAGGAATAAATTATAAATCACAACACTCTTCTAAATCAGTATCGTAGAGCTACAATTATTCGATTGACCATTTATAAAATTCTAAAAGTGCCAAAAATAAATTTTACAAAGAAAGAGGCTAAGCAAAAAACAAACAAACAAAACAAACAAAAAACCCTCGTAGACACAGACAACTGTGGTGATTACCGGAGGGAAAGGGAGGTGGGGGAGGCAGAAGAGGGTAAATGAGGGATGAATGGGGAAGGGGGGAGACATGACTTCGGGTGGTGAACACACAGTACAGTGTACAGATGATGTGTTATGGAAGTGTACACCTGAAACCTGTATCATTTTATTAACCAGTCATCCCAATATATTCAATAAAAATAGAAAAGGACAATGAGTTCTCTTACT
>CM052549.1:77505155-77542246 GCA_028533065.1 Trachops cirrhosus
GGGAAAATACATGACATGTCCCATTTTCAGAGAGAAGAAATATTCTTCTCCTCTGTGTCATACAGAATTTTGACATTGATGCAAAGAAAAAAGATACACAGGCCAAAGGGGAAAATAATTAGGAGAAGTACGAGCACCAATCTTTTGGGGTTTAGAGTAGGTAGAATGTGGATGTTTATGACAGGACTCAAGATAAGTCTGGAAGGGATCTGAGAGTTTAGATCATTTATATCACGGGGGAGTGACCCGACAGATGGAGCAAGCCAGGGTGGAACTCACTAAAAGAAAAACAGAACTTGGAACAGAAGAGGCTGCTTCAGAACAGTGGAAAAATCTAACTCTAATTACATGTGATTGTCAGAGGGTTACCCGCCTACAAAGATGCTATCGTGAATTTAAAACTGAAATCACTTCCACGTACACCCATCACTCAGTTACCCAGGCAAAGAAAACTCATGTGTGGTTCACCCAGAATGATATTTGATTCACTCAGTTATATAATTTTCTCCAAAGATATTTAAGAACTGGATATTTCCTTCCTTCCCTCATTTCCTTCCTTCTCCTCCTCCATTCCTTTCCTTCCTTCCCTCCTTTCCTTCCTCCCTCCCTCCCTCCCTCCTTCTCTCCCTCCCTCCCTCCCTCCCTCCCTACTTTCTGGTGACAACACAGATCTACTGTCTTAGCAAATTTCAAGTATACTGTAAAGTATTGTCAACTGCAGTCCTATTGCTGCCCATTAGACCTCCAGAACAGATCCATTTAATAACTAAAACTTTGTACACTTGAACCAACACCTCATTCCTTCCTCTCTCAGCTCCTGATTACCACTATTCTGCTCTCTGCTTCTATGAGTTTATTTTTGATTAAACGCATAAGTGAGATCACGCTGTATCTGTCTACGTTTGGCTCATTTCACTTAGCGTAATGTCCTCCAGGTTTGCCCATGTTATTACAAATGGCAGAATCCACCTCATTTTTAAGGCTCGAGAATATCCCATTCTGTGTGTGTGTGTACACACACATCCTCTTTATCTAGTCGTTCGCCCACGGGCATTTAGGGTGTTCCCATGTCTGGCTAATGTGTATAAAGTTGCAACGAACCTGGGAGTGCAGGTATCTCTCTGCTATACCCATTTAATTTCTTCTGTATAAATACCCAGAAGTGGAATTGCTGGATCATAGGATAGCTCTATTTTTAATTTTTTCATAGTGGCTTCATCTATATACTTGCCTTTGAAATCCATTTTTCTACTTTTGGTTGCCTAGCTTACAAACTGCATTTGGCTAGCTGATCTTCACACTTATCACCTACTTTGTGGTTTATTTGATTTCTTAGGTAAAATCAATTTATGGCCGTGGGTGATTCGGACCCACCTGGTCCCAGACCAGTTATTCACCTGGACCAACTACCTTCCTGGCCAAGCTGATTGAATGGGTCTCCGGCTGCACTGATGGCTCCGTTCTGTTCACAGACTTTGGCCTGGCCACACCGTGGCTCAGTGTCTCTCCTGGGATGCGACATTGCCTTTTAGCTCCTCATATCCTCAAAGTAAGTTTGGAAAAAGATGAGATGACTCCATCTTGCCATATGCTTTTCATGTGTGCTTTCCTCTCAGTAATTCTTCAGGTGGCATCCAATTACAGAATATAATTCTATAGAATATAGAAATTACGTTCTATAACAGCCCTGTTAAAAGCTTACCTTAGCCCATGGGAAAGACTTTCCACTTAGAGAAATGTAGGCACTACAGAAGGTTGGTGTCACTGAGTCTGCCTGACTTTTCCATATTGTATCAGTAATAACTCACTATATAAATTTACAAGGTGGGCTCTGATCGCATTATCTAAATGAAAAATGGGAATAAAACCAGGGGAGGGAATAGAATTCTGATAAATTAGTTTAGGGATTCTCTCAGATTATTTTGTATTATCTCTTAAGGAGAACTTTATATGCTCAAGTTCGGATTTTATTTTTTGGACAATCCCAGGCTAAGAAAAAAAGAGGTAGGGATACTACAAAGAAAGCTTATTGTCATTCTTAAATCACTTGAGAGTAAATTGCTGTACTGATGACCCATCTCTCCTAAAAATTTTAGAGTATTTTTCCTACAGAGCAGGAAATCCTCCTGCATACGCACAATATGAACACCGCTGGGGTGAAGTTAGAAAGAATGCGCTAGGACCACCTCCTCCTCGGTCCACACGAACCTTTGCCAACTGTCCCAACCACGTCCTCGTAACGACATCCCAGGACCGGCTTTATGTTTTCTCACTCTCCTTAAATCTGACAGTTTTCCTCAATATTGTGATCTGACACTTTGGAGATTACAGGAGAATTATTTTCATTTGGGTTTCCCTGATGCTTCGCACGACTGTGGTTAGTGGACGTGTCTTCGGCAACGATAACACAGAGGTGATACTGTGTTCTCTCCCTATTAAGAAGCGCATGATTCTGACTTGTCTCATCACCAGTCATACATGGGATTGCTTGATTTAGGTGGTGTCTGCCAAACTTCTCTGTAGAACTACTCGCCTTCATTTGGAATGAATAAGTATTTAGTGGGAAGTTACTTTGAGACTGAAAATCTCCTGTTCCCCGCCAAACCTTCCATTATTTATATCTATCCGTGTAAATTCACGGTTTCCAATTTTGGAAATGGATTATAATTCAGTATTATCATTTACTTTCATGTTCAAATCCCCAGAGTTTTCTGTTAATCGCCTCCTCCAGCAGCCTTCTGTGCCCTTCTGGTATGTATCCATCTCTCTCTGAGCAGTTCCTCACTTCCGGCACAGCAAGAATTTCAAGGTTCAGCTTACATTTTCCCTGCACAAGTTCTGGAATCAACCATTTCCCCAAGGAGAGCGGGCTTCCTTGGTGGATGGTGGGAGAACTGTACTCCGAGACTGAGATCTGGGCACTGGGCATGCTCACTGCTACAGGGACATTGTCGGATAGACTGTGGAATGGGCGTATGCTTGTGTATGCATGCACGCCCAGATACATTTATACCTATGTTCATTTCTGTGTGTTTCCATCTGTATATGGAAAAGTATGTACTCACAGAACTATCTTCAATTTTAGCCCAATGCCACAGACTTTATTTGAATTTTTTTCCTTTTGCCTTATGTTTATTCCACTCTGATGGTGAGAAACTATCTCCCATTATACTTAATATGTTTACTTTTTTGGTCGAAACTGCTCCCCGCATCCTATAACCAGTCTTCTGCCGTTGCCGCTGCCTCCTCCCCCTTGGCACTGCCCTCACCACTGTACTCGGGCTCTGGCGCCCTGGGCCTGGCTTTCCCTGCTGTCCTTTTAAAAGAACATCCCACCCATCAGCAGCAGAATATACACTATTCTCAAGTGCACAGAGAAATTTTTCTAGGATAGATTATATGTTAGGCCATAAAAAATTTAGCCAATTTAGGAAGACTGAAATGACATTGACTATCTTCTCTGATCACAATGGTATGAAATTACAAATCAACAAGAGGAAAGTGAGAGTTTCTACAAATATGTGGAAACTAAACAACACATTTCTAAGCAACCATTGGATCAAACAAAAATAGTAAGAAATCTCAAAACAAATGAAGATGGAAACACATCATGTAAAATATTATGGGATGCTGTAAGAGAACTTCTGAGAGGGAAGTTTATAACAACACATATATTAAGAAATTAGATCTCAAATAAACAATGTAACTTTATACCTCAAGGAACTAAAAAAATAATAAATTAAGGTTAACAAATGGAAGAAAATAATAAGGATCAGCTCAGAAATATATGTAATAGAGGCTAGGAAAACAATAGGATAACAAAATTTAGAGATGGTTCTTTGAAAATATAAATAAAATTGACAAAAGCTAAGCTATATTAAGAAAAAAGAGAAGACACAAATAAAATTAGAAAGAGAAGACATTATAGTCGATACTACAGAAATACAAAGAATTATAAAAGACTGCCATGAATAATTATATGCCAACAAATTACATTACCTAGAAGAAATGCATACATTTCTAAAAACATAAAACCTACCAAGACAGAACCAGAAAAAAATAGAAAATTTGAAGAGATTAACAATGAGGAAAGAGATTGTATCAGTAATCAAAAACTTCCAACACAGAAAACTCCAGGATCAGATTGCTTCACTGAAGAATTCTACCAAACATTTAAAAAAGAGTTAGTTTCAACTCTCTTCAAACTCTTACAAAATGTTGAAGAGGAGGGAACACTTTCAAACTTATTCTATGAGATCAGCATTATTTTGATACTAAAATCAGATAAGGATACCACAAGAAAACTACAGAAACTATAAAAGTTACAGACTATGATCCCTAATGAATAAAGCTGCAAAAATTCTCAACACAATATTAGCAATCTGAATACAAAAACACATTAAGAGGATTATATACCATGACCAAGGGGGATTTATTCCTGGGATGCAGAGATGGTTCAATATACATATATCAATAAATGTAACACATCACACCAATAAAATGAAATATAAAAATAACATCATCTCTGTAGCTACAGAGAAAGCATTTGACAAAATACATCCTTTCACGATAAAAACACTTAACAGACTGGGGAGAGAAGGAACATGCCACAACATAAGAAAGGGCATGTATGACAAACTCCCCCGTAATACTCTACTCAATAGAAGAAAAAAAATCAACCGTGTTTTCTTAAGATTAGGAACAAGGCGAAGATGCACCCTCTAACCACTCCTACTTGATGTAGTACTGAAAGTCCAGGCTAGAGCAATTAGGCAAGAGAAAGAACTACAAGGCACCCAAACTGAAAAAGAAGACATGAAATTGTCCTTATTTGCTGATGATTTGATCTGAAAGGAAAATCCCCCAAAATTTCTGCTGGGATTAATCACAGATTTCATTAAAGTGGCAGGATATAAAACCAACATGCAGAAATCAACTGCACTCCTTTATACCAATAATGAGATGTCTGAAAAAGAAAGAAAACCATTTTATTCATAGTAGCATCAAAAACAATAAAAGACTCAGAAATCAATGTAATCAAGGAAGCGAAAGATCTGTACAATAAGAAATACAAAACTTTGCTGAAAATAAAAACCAAAGAAGACACAAAGAAATGGAAAGACATTCCACAGTAATGAATTGTAAGAACTAATCTGTAAAAATGACCATACTATTCAAAGCCATCTACAAATTCAACACAATCCCTATCAGAATACCAAAGGCATTCTTCACAGAAATAGAAGAAATAATCCTAAAATGTGTATAGAACCACAAAAGACCTCGAATAGTCAAAGCAATCTTGAGCAAACTACACTATAGTCACAGCAATAGAAATAGTATAGTACCGGCACAATAACAGACACACTGACCGATGCGACAGAAGACAGGGACCAGATTAAACCCCAGCATATGGTCAACTAATATTTGACGAGGGAGCCAAGAATATCCAATGAGGAAAGGACCATCTCTTCAACAAGTAGAGAAAACTGTAGAAATACCTACAGAACAGTGAAATTGTACCTCTAACTCACACCACTCACAAAAACTAACTTGAAATGGATCAAAGACTTAAACGTGAGACTTGATACCAAAAAAGTTCTTAGGAAAAAACACAGAGAGGATGCTCATTGAAATGGTTTCAGAAATAACTTTTTGGGTGTGATGCTAAAAGCAAACAACAAAAGAAAATATCGGCAGATGGGCTACATCAAACTCAAAAGCTTCTGCACAGCCAAAGGAACAAATACGAGGCAACCTACAGAATGGTATAAAAATTTTGCAAGCTATATATTAGATAGTTTGCAAAACTATCCAAAATATATACAAAGCTCAAACGACTCAATAACAGAAAAGGAAAAAACTGATTAAAAATAGAGAGGGGAACTAAATAGGCATTTCTCCAAAGAGGACATCAAAATGGCCAACAGACTCATCAAAAGATGCTCGACATCATTAATCAACAGGAAAATGCAAATCAAAACTACAAGGAGATGCCCTGACTGGTGTGGCTCAGTTGGTTGGAGCATCATTCCATAAACTGAAAGGTCGTGAGTTCAATTCCTGGTCAGGGCACAGGGCCAGGTTGCGGTTTTCGTCCCCAGTCAGGGGGCAAGCCAAGACACAACCAATCGGTTTCTTTCTCACATGGATGTTTCTCTCCCTCTCTCTAAAATCAATAAGCATGGTAGAAGAGAGTATAAGGGGGATCATGTAATGGAAAAATACAATAAGAATGAACTCATAAAAAAGTCAATAAGCATGTCCTTGGGTGAGGATAAAGAAAATAAAATGCCCAACTAGAGCAATAAGCCAGTTTTCATTCAGGAATTTCGCAATACATACTTTGCAGTGGTTGGCTCTCCACACACGTGGAATCTTGTTAACTGAACTATTTTGCATCTGTTCAATGATAATTTTCAAACTAGCAAAACTAAAATGTCTTTGTAAAATAATGATTTCAGTATTTGCTTAAATTTTTAACAAAGAAAGCGATTCGCTAATAGCAAACTGGCTTTCATTAAATGTCAGTTTACTTTTAAATATCATGTCCTTTCTCTTCAGTGAAAGTAGGTGGGGGGCAGCGTTTTAATTTTGCTTTCACAAAAACTGACTCTGAGTGAACTCACTGAGGGTCTGCAGATGAAAGGTTCTGACGTGGTTGCAAAGTCCGGCAACAACGAAGACTGACTGCAGACTTGCTCTCTAAGAATTCACTTCGTATTCCCCTCATTTCCAAATTCAACATCACTGAGCGTGGCCGTGCGGCTGTAAACCTCTGCCTTTGCACCAGGACGGCTCTCGCCCTGCAGCTTTCTGCCGGGCAGGAACTACAGAAAACCCCACTAACGCAGCCTCCCGTTGCTCTGCACGCTGCTTTTGTGCCCCACGGGAGGCTGCTGTCCTCTTGGGTAGACACAACCTCCCTGCCAGCGCCTCCAACCTGCACCCACGACTCAGCTTGGAAACACTGCTTATGTATCTTTTCTCTCTTTTTTCTACTCAACTGGCAGCGACTTAAGGGTCAGCTTATTGCTCACGGCGGGTACCAGGAGAGAGACAAGGGAGAGAGGCACGGACTCTGCGCTCTAACTGACCATTCAGCGGAAGGAGAGCAGCACACGCACCTCAAGGGGGAGCGATAACAGGAAAGGAAACAGCAGGAGATTTCGGTTTGGCTTCATGGTTTATGGCCAGGTACAAGAACTGTAAGTTCTGAAGCAGGAATTACAAATGAAGTTCTACCTATTTATAGGTTAAATTTTTTAAAATAACCAAAAAGACAAACAAACAATTTAATAGGATGCATTTTTCCATCTTCATTGGCACCATTTTTTTATAATGATGGTATCAAAACATTTGTGCCAAGCTTTCAGTTTTCACATGATTGAAGTTGACAACATACCAGTGATGACTGATCTAAGTTATCAGTGAGTGTCTCTAAGTGATCTTTGGATAGTCTGGTTAATATTTACAGGATAATAAAATAAATATGCCTGCAATTTATAATCCATATATACTTATTTTATAAGATTTACCTTCATTTCCTCCATTTAAACAAAATGAATAAAAACTACTAAAATTCACAGTTAATATTTTCACATAATTTTTCATGTTAAAATAATTACTTAAAACACAAATAAATATAATTGTATTAGTGTAACGAATTCGAAAATATTTTTATTAAGTAGAATATATGTCAATTTTTTCAATAAGACATTTTACCCTAACACATTCAAATTATTTTAATGATGAATAACAAATTTTACAAATTATCAGTAATAAATACAAAAATATCAGCATTTAAGTAAAGCTAAATTTTAATATATATTTTAGATATTAAATTTTGTTGAATGCTTTTAATTACAGTATACAGTGTTCGCCTAGTTGTCCATGGAAAGAATTTGTCTCTTATTTCATATATTCTATAAATATAATTTTCAAAAACAAACACGTTTAAGAAAAATATAAACTTCTAACATTGCACAATGACTCTAGTCACTCTGGGTAACTGTAGCAAGAGCCGTTCTCAGTCATGAACACTTGCACAGCCACACATCAGCTCAGTACCTGAAGCAAGGAAACGGACACGTGGTCGTCCTGGGAAGTGACGGTCGAAACGCGAGACTTCACTGAAAGCACGCACACCGAGAGAAAGCGTTTGGCAAGTTCACTTCTCCGTCTCTTATCAAAGCACATCCCGCTCCTGTGCTCTAACGCAGTGTTCATATCATACACTGGCTGCTGCAAAACTTGAATCGTTTAAAATATTCATCAGTAGCCGAGTGCACTAAAGAAAAAATGGTGAAGAATGCCTCTAGGGCCTGAACAGCGTTAGTTAAGAAGCAAATGTTTGGTTACGGGTGGGCGTGTGCTGGTGCTGACGCCTGGGTTCTGAGAACAGAGGTATTCGTGTGTTCTTTGGTGAATGGAGTGTGTGTGTCTGTGTGTGTGAATGTGCGTGTGCACGCTTGTGTGATACACAGAACGTCTAGAGCTGAAGGTCCTAGGCAAGAAACCTTCTTCCCTGTGTCTCAGGTAGGTTAGCAATTTAGGAATTCGAATCATCAATCAAATTAGGACCAAACATTACAGAGAGGATGAGAAGTGAACCTAGCCTTGGAGAATGTAGAGGATTCAGACGGGCAAAGTAAAGAGAAAAAGAGTGTTCTGGGCAGAGGTGACAACACAGACTCCTGAGCAAACTGACTGTGGCAAACAATAGGACCTGTGGGACTAGAGAAGAGACTTTCCGCTGTGGAAAAGATGTCATAAGCTCATGAAAATAGAGACTACATGGAAAAAAGGAATTCGAGTTTATGTATTGAATAATCGGTTCATGTCCTGGCAGAGATGGGCTAATCACAGTGATTCGGGGAAGATAACAGCTGAAGTATGAAAGATCCTGACAAAAGAGACTTGAAAAAGAGAGAAGAGTCAGCAACCCGCTACAATCAATCCAAATAGTATTGATAAAGGCGAAGCTGAGATGCTGTCTAGCAACGGGGCTGGAGAACACAGGAAGCCTCTTTGAAGGGGATAAACAGCTTTAGGTTGGCTTTTATTATCTTCCAAATTCTAGCATTAGTTTTTAAATTAGTTGAGTCCCCTTAATTGTAGACTGCCTGAGTACACGGGAGACGTGTGTGGGTGCAGAGGGGAGGCTATCAGGGTGGATTAAAGCCAGAAATGATGGACGAAGCTTTTATTTCACATCATACAATGTGCAAGCAATCTGCGGCCTCGCCTTGTGCCAGCTTTCTTCCCTGAGTCCTTTGTGTTGTTAGGTCCTTCATGTTATTTGGCCTTCAAGACAAAGCTAGAAGTTCCAGAAAGCAAATTTGAAGAGGATTCAAAGTCAAAAGAGCTGGCAGTAAATGCTATTGTAAACCCTTTTGGTGGGGCATGAATGTACAGAGGAAATGCTTCATCATTAAGGGCAAACAGTTAGTCATAGCTCAGTGGTGCTACCTGATCTGTTAACAAGCGCGTCAAATGCTCCCCAAAGGCCTGACTCAGGCTACAGTACGTCTCGGGCCCTTTGATGGGGTAGACAGCCTTGAATAGGACAGATTCTGTCTGTGGCACGGGCCTAGCCTCCCTCCTGCCGTCCAAAGCGCTTTCCTTCTCACAAGTGCAAGCATTCTGTCCGTCCTGGGCGGTGAATGAGCGATCTGTTTAGGCAGCTGTATTTCAAAGATTGTGAGCAACTTCTACCTGCATGCTTGCCCTCCCCCACCCTGGTAGTGCTTTTATCATTCTATAAACTGGCTAAATGTGGTGGAAGATTTATTTAAAGTTTTTCCTAACTTGAAATTTGCATATGATTGTATTCTTGATATTTGAGTTCCAAAGATATGCTTTTTATTTTGAAGTAAAGGCTGTTTCAGAGTTACTACTTGAAATCTCAGAAGACTTCCAAGGCATTAAAATAAATAACATGGATATGAATACAAAATAAATTTGTTAAAGGTAAATCATGGAGGTTAGTTTTATATAAGGCTAGAGAAGGGATGGCATATATGTTTGTGTGTATATATAAATGAAATATATAAACACAAAGGAACATTATATATACTTGAATGTGTTTTGTATATGTATATATGCATATGTATACACACATACATAAATAAAAAATACTTTGTAAAGAAGTGATATAATTTTTAAGCAATGTTATTTTTATGCTGTTATTTTCAATAATACATTATCTCCTCCAGAGGAGCGCAAATCAAATCCACAAATATTTCTTCAGTGCTTTATGGGTTATGTATTAGATCACTTTATACCACCTTATATAATAAGAAAATAACGGGGGACATCGGCATTATGCGAGAGCGCTTCCTATTTGGGGAATAGATGGTGAGCAGGCTCCCAGCTGTGCCGCCCCTGCGGCCAGCTTGTGCCGTGAACTCCGGCTGATGGGCTGTTCACGACTGCTCAATCAATCATTTTGAGGAGGCAATTTTTAATGGGTAAACTAAGTATAACTTACTGATGTCTTGTAAAGATCCAAATTTCTTTTTGTTTTAGGAGGTCACTGGTGTAAAGGCTACCAGGGCTTGACGACAAGGCTGCCCCCAGGTTAAGGAAGAGCAGAGCCCTTTCAAAGATTCGTTAACAGCCAAGGCTAGAGGAGATGCCCTTGGCTAGTCCCAGGACGGTAACTGAGTTTAGCAGTGGGACCCAGGAAGGGCAGAGGAGCAGAGAGAGAACTCGCTCCGTGCTGGGAAGCAGTGGAGTTGGAAAGTGAACGTGATGTACTGAGAGCTGGAGAAAACAAAGAAGATCTGGACCAGGCTGATTAGCACTGCACGCTATTCTCATCAGCCCGAGGGAGCGCACTGAAGCCTGTGTAACAGGCTCCTCTTGGCGACTTCCTGGAGGGCCATCCCCCTCAGTCCTGGACTGCTGTGGACAGGCAGGGGGCAGCCCCAGCATCTGTGGCTGTCCTGTGAAACTTGTCCCCTTGACCGCAGCTCACTGTGTAGGTCAACAGATTTTCATTCCTAGGAGTCTGCAGTAGGGCCCGAGGGCATGAGGACAGAAATCACCCACATTGTGGCTATGTTTTGAAAAGTACTCTTGTCCTGGGTTCAAATCCTAACTCCGGTATATACTTTACCAACATGAGTCTGACCTTTCCTATTTGTAAATGACAATAACGACATACCCCTTACAACTGTGTCCTAAGGAAAGGAATACCAATGTATACAAATGCTTAGCTGAAGAAATGGCAGTGCTGGGTGCTCAGTGAGTGTTGGTTTTCTTTCAGTCTGCATTCTTATTATAAGAGCAGTGCTTCCAGAAGCTTCTGAAATCATTCTGGAATTCGAGATCTTGATGAGAGTCAAAGCCAACAAGGACCATTTGGTATGATGAAAAAAAGTAGCATACTGCAAAGAGTTTTCGCAGCTGCACCAACTTTGTCTTGCAACCGAAGAGGGGACTCGGGAGGGAGAAAGGACCATTCTAGAAGATGAAAAACGTGATGGCCTCTGTTTGTGAAGTGCTTTGTGATGGCACAAGGACCCAGGGGGTCAAGTGGGGTCCAGAGAGTCCTTCGCATCAGTCTTAGAAGCCGTGGGGAAACAACCATGTCTTTACTTTATTTCACTGGAACATAAAAATCAGAGTACGATACCCTATGTTTTAGGGCCCGGAGAACATATGCCTGGGTTAATAAACTGCTGCTCTGGCTTCTTTTCCTCGTAATTCCTGAAAGTGGAGCCACCATCACCTAAGAAAAGAAGTCACGTGGGCACAGAATTATAGCAAAAATATTAAAAGAGAAGGTAAAAAATAAAAAAACTAGCCACTATTGTAACTTGCACTTGAAATGACGGGAAAACAAGTTAGTGTATATTAAAGAGAGTGGTCAGAACTTTTATCCTTTTCACCAAAATTCTGACCTCAACTTTCATAAAAATTTTTTTAATTTTCAAATTCCTGCATTGGTAAGAAAACCCCACTGTATACAGACCACACAAACTCTATATGGTAAGCCTCCTGTCTTCTCAAGGACATTATCAACCAGCAAAAGCTTTTGGTTAACACGGGCACCAAGGAGAGGCACCACTTCGGTTTCTGAGATAAGGTCCTGGAATGTCTCCCCTGTCACCACTTTTGTAATCTGACAGCAAAGCCTAGGGCTGATATTTCACCAATAACATGCTCATTCTTTAGGTGTTCTCAGGAGGCAACCCAGGGGTATTTCCTGGCCTGGAGATCCCTTATTGTCTGGTTTCAAAGAAGACTCGATAGTCCCCTTCTCTGCTTAGCCTATAATATTTGAAGTTCTGTGGAGTCAGTATTTGAAGAGCTTTTCATGGACATTCAGCTCCATGCATGGAGGCACATATCCTTCCCGGGGTTCGGGAGAATCCCACGACAACGGGAGTTTAGGGGGTCCTGTCCTCCCTCCTGCTCCTTCACTTGTATGTTCCATCAGTAGATCTCACTGCTGCACCACGTGGCATTGGTACTGTCAGTCAATATGCACCTGGCATGACAAACAGGTCAAGTTTTAGGTGTGTGGATGGCATAGTGAAATGTCTATATATATTTCATTTTTCTTAAATTTAATTGAACATTTAAGGTACATGAGGTATAAACGTGTATTTTTACACTTATGTTTGTAAACTATTATTTTAATCCTCACCCAGGGATATGTTTTTAGGGAGAGGGGAAGAGAGAGAGAGAGAAAGAAAGAGACAGAGACAGAGATACACTGATGTGAGAGTGAAACATCCATTGGTTGCCTCTGTACATGCCTCAACCAGGGATCAAACTCACAACCTAGGTATGTGCCCTGACTGGGAATCAAACCCACAAACTTTTGGTGTATGGAATGACACTCCAACCAACTGAACCTCCCAGCCAGAGCTATAAAATATTTTTAATCAAACTCTGCACATGTGCTTTTATATCAGTGCCTTTACTGGCACTAAAACATTTTGAACCATCTAATCCAGTTTTTTTTTTTCATACCACTTCATCTTGCTGTCCAGTGTGCAATATTGCAATTTTTATATCTGGGTATGGTGCTGTCGCTGAAAATTTTATCTCAAGTCCCAGCTTTAGGACATTTGGTTTTTTATTCATCCTGAGGGTGCATGTATGTGATTTCTATTGCTTTTTCAATAGAGCTTTAAAAGGCTTGTTTAAAGTGACAACTGCAGCAAGAACAACCAGGCAGCCACCCCAAATCTGTGCTTTACCTTGCACTGTTTAGAATTATCACTAAAAAGTAGCTTTGTAGCCAAAACCACGATTCCCAAGCCCCTCCTAATGAAGCAGTCAGTGCCTTGGGACTAGGTCTTGGCAGCCAAATACCAGCAGGGGCCACCTGCACCTGGGTGGGACCCAGGAAGGGAAGCGCCTGGACCACACTCCCCTAGGCGTGCACTTGTTGGTGTAAAGGGCCAGATGGTGATGTTTTGGGTGTTTTTGGCTCTGTGGTCTCTGCTGCAAGTGCTCGATCTTGCTGCTGTGTTAGGAAAGCAGACAGACAACACACCCACAAGGGCGTGTGCCAAGGGCTGGGCTCTGCTGCCCCGGCCCCAGCGGTTGTTGGAGGCATCAAACGGGAGGAATGTGGGTACTGGAATCACTGCTGGGGGAAGGTCTCTGGTCACCGGAGAAAGACTCCACTTTGTTATTAATCTAACACTAAACTGTCATTGTGTTAAACAATGAGAATTTTGGGATTTGGGACGTTATTTGGGAAGGATACAGAATCTAGCATTGCCCTAACGAATGCAAAATCCAGAATGGGATATGGAGACATCCCCACAGAAATGATTTCTAAATGAGCATTATATTTCTTTGCTAGCTTTTTCCCACTCTTTTAAACCACAGATTCTACCAGATGGAAATAAGCACTCAAAACTAAAAGCTTGTTTCAGGCTAAGGTCCCTTCTCCAAGCAGTACTTTTACTATTCAAAATAACGTAACTCACAGTGTACTCTGCAATGTAATAGATTATGTTAAAACTCAAATGTAAGGTGACTGCTTTTCTAGGGAATAATTTTAGGGAAAAATTCACTCTATATTTCAGTAGATAAGGCTGAATAGTTTGGCAGTTTTTATAAGTTTTAGGAACTAAAGAATTCAATGTCAGGGAGCATTGTATCAAAGTCTGGGCGAAACTAAATCATTTCTATTGCTCAATGAGAACCTATGGTTTTTTAGTGGGAAAAACACAAACTTTGAATTTGAATAGACTTTGGTTACATATTGGGTCCATCTTTACTTATTTTTGTTAGTTATAAGTTTATTAATAATTAAATAAAATACTAACAGGATTCTTAGCATTTTAAATGAGTTCAGGACCTGGAGCAATGATGTTGTGGAAATCAGAAGTATTTTGTAAGTAAAGTTGAGTCCCATGTAGGTTATCTGAGGAACTCACAATACTGCAAATGTCCACTTTTCAAAGAGGAGAACATTAGATGGTGAATTCTGGGATCTAAAAGAGTAAGATTATAGATTCTATGTAAATTTAGGGCACAGTTATTAAAGAGTGATTTACGGGCAATGAAGAAGAAGCAGTGACCCTCAGATGGGTGCTGTGGCTTAGCACAGTGTGATTCAGTCGCCTAAGGTGTCGGATATTCCTTGGCTTCTGAGCTTTTGCAGGTGTCTTCTTAACCAAGGACACTCCTCCCCAATCTTCGCAAGGTGGCTTGCTGTGTTGTTGTTCTTTAGCTTTCAGCTTCCATGCTGCCTGGGTAGTGGTGCGATGCAGGGCCTGGGGAGCAGCACCCCTCGGCACAGTGGAAGGGCTGCAAACGTCTTGGGAAGGAGAGTTGAAGGGAGGCGGTGGCATTGTTCATTCTGAGAACTTTCAGAACTTTGGGGGGAGGAGTGACTAGGACGCTGCCAGGCGCGAGATGGGAGGGGGCTGGGTCTTCCCCTCGACAACCCATTCAACCTCTCTCATTATTCTGCCTTACAGAGGCATTTACACACTTTCTTTCCCAATCCGGGTTCCTTTCTAAAGCTAATCCTTCCACTTCTACCCTGGACCCCATTCTTCTTGCTTATGGACACTTTCTATTTTCACCTCTCTTTCTCACATTATTTTTCTGTTTATTGGAACATTCAAATCAACATATAAAGATGAGGTTAATTTCCTATCTTTAAAGTCCTTCCCTTTACCCCAATTTCCCTTTGCAAATGCCCCATTCCTTTGTCTGCTACAATTGTCAAGAAAATTTCTCCTAAGAGTTCTTATTCCCACTTTGTCCAATTTCTCCCCCCCTCCTCTGTTCTCTCGTAACTCAAAGGAGCCTTTGGCCCCACATCTTCACTAAAAGTTCTCTCCCTTACCACTGCAAATTCCCTTTCCAAGGTCTCCGATTGCTTCCTTATTGATAAATTCAATGGCCCAGTAATCAGTTCCTGCCTTACTTGACATATCAACAGCATTTGACACAGTTAATTACTCCTCCTCCTTGTTTTATTTTTTTGTTTACTGGGTTTCTGGAATCCAGAATAGCACAATCTCTTGGTTTCTTTTCCACATCACTGATTGACCCTCCTCTGGTTTTTTTTCTTCTTTCCATTGCTGCCTCACCTCTTAATACTGAAATGCCTCAGGCTCAATCTCTCATCTTTATGCTCACTTCTGTGGTAATGTCATCCAATCTCATTGCTTAAATGCCACCTGTATGACATTAATTTTCCAGGCTATATTTTAAACCTAGTTCTCTGTAATTAACTCAGTCCTTATATATCCAAACTTGAATATATGAGCTTCATGTTTTCATTAGGTGAGATCCGGACTGCCATCCGTTATCCTGTTTCATAGCAACTCTGTCCTGCCAGTCGCTCAGGTCAGAATCTTGGCACCAGCCCACGACTCTTCTCTATCCCTTATACCTCGGCACCCTGTCTGCTAGGAAATTCTGCTGCTTTATCTCCAACATATACGCAGAATCCTCATTGCTCCCACCCTGGCTGGAGACGTCATTGTCTTATCTTGGATTTCCCCAGTGCTCTCCCTACTCCCAACCCTTCCTACACAATACAGCCTGTTCTCAACACACCAGGCAGAGCAATTATTTAAAATGTAAATCATGTTACTCCCTTGTTTAGTGTCCTTCAAAAGCTCCCATTTTGGAGTGAAGTCTAATTTCCTAGAGTGCACTACAAGCCCTTCTATAACCTGGTGCCCTCCCCTCCATACCTCACTCGGTCTGTGCTGACCACAGGACCCTCGTGGATGCTCCTTCAACAAGCAAATTCACGCTCACCTTGACTGTTGCTTTGGCTATTTCCTCTACCTAAACATCTCTTCTCAAAAAGCTACATGGAAAGTTCCCCAACTTACAAATCTTTTTTTGTAAGTCACCTGCTGACTGAGGTCCTTCCTAACCATCCCACCTAAAATTGCAACCTACTCCCCACTCAGCGCTCCCACACCCCCAACGCCCCCTTTCACCATACCTTCTTTTTTTCATTGCGTTTGTTTAACCTTCTAAGATATTCTGGCAGGGACGTATTTGTAATGCTCATCAGATAAGTCCGAGCTACTCTATATTTCCCAGCTTCCAAAGCAATTAGTGTGAGGACACGTGACCAACTTGGCCGAACATGAGTAGAGTAGCATGTGTCATTTCTTAGCCAACACAGTCTCGGCCTCCTCTCTTTCTCTCTTCTTCGGTGTCTGGGCACAGTGACTGGAGATGTCGCTTTCACAGCTGGAATGGCCACCCAGTACCTAACAGACTGTGACAACAGGGAAAGGAAAATTTTCCTGGTTCAGCCACTGAGATAGGGAGGTCTTTACTTTGAAACTGCCAGTATTAATTACACACATTAATACAATTCTGCAACATATTTATTATTTTTTATTGTCTTTCCTTCTCAGCTGGTATGTAAGTGCCTTTTGTATGAGTGTATTTTTCATTCACTAATTTATCCTGAGGGCCAGAGCAGGGCCTCACAAGTAGCAGACACTCAGTAGGTATTTGCAGAATGAATGGATGAGCTAGAAAAATGTGCGTTTTGCATTTTTCATCCATGCTCTGAAAAAGCTATAAATATCTTTCTTTTCTCCTTGCTCATGTAGTTTCACTTTATGTAGTTATTTGATTAAAGTGGCATCTTTTGGAGGTGATTAGAATATTTGCAATGAACATGGGTGATGAAGGAATCCACAGATAATTTTGGCTTTCTTCATCTCTTCCTTTCATAAAATAAAAAAAACATCTATCATCACAGTATAGATAGAATGGTGTAGAATGGGCCACGGAACTTGCGTTTGTGCAATAACCACAAGTAAGCATCAAAGAAAATTTCATATTCCAAATTAGATGATCTCTTGCAGCAAACCCCAATTCCCCACTTGCAGTGTTATACACATAGGTGAAATCCAAGCAACATGTACAAAATTCTATCAAAATGGCAGCACGGGGTTTCACTGGGAGGCTCGCCCTGCAGTCACTGAAGCAGGCTGGTCCCCCTCCAGGGGCGCTGCCGGCTGGGACACAGCGGCACCTTCCACACAGGGCCGTCTGTCGGCTTTCACTGCTGGGGAGCTGACTTGAGTCTGGGACTGTTACAGAGGGTAGGCTGCAGTGAACTTTGCCACTCTAAAGACAGGTCTGTGTGGTGCCAGTATAGGACAAAAGGTCCCTACCCTTCTTTCTCCTTGGCCATAAGCCCTTAAGACAACAGAAACATACACTGTCACGGACATCCCTGGAGTGTTAACGTCACTGGATCAGGCCCCAAGCTGGAGTCGTTCACGCGAAGCACCACGTCAGCAAGGCGAAACTTAAGTAAGTCTCCCAGGAAAGGAAGGCGCACGTCATCCAGTCGGTGCTTGCCCACTCAGCACAAGTCACCTGACCTGCTCCAAGTCCTCCCTGTGGTCCGTATAAGGGAAGTAACCCTGCTCCAGCCAATCAGCAAATGCCCGGTGTGCCCTCCCTGTTCCTGCCCGCTTTGGGCTGTAAAAGTCTCTCAACTTCTACAGCTCCTGGAGCTCATTTCTATCTGCCAGGTTGGCTGCTGCCTGACTCATGAGTCGCTGAATAAAACCAAGAGGATGTTTAAAATTTACTCCGCTGAATTTTGTTCTTTGACCATAGAAACAATAATATTTGTATAATACATTACAAAACACTTTCACATGTGCTACGACTTTTTATCCTTGAACCAGGATCTAGTCCAGTTCTTGCAACACAGTGAGCACTTAATGCTGTTTGTTGAAGAAATGAACAAATAAGAGGCTTTAAAACATAAACTTCAAACATAAATTATAGGGAGGAAAGGGGCAACTCTTCCTCTAGACCTTCTATTTTATCATCTGGAATCATTCTTGGCATTTTTGTTCTTAACATAATGCATGTACATTCTCCCCCTGTTCCCCCATACAATGATCCATTTACTCATTTATAAATAGGACATCTTTCTTATCTTTAATACCAGTGACTCCTAGACAAACTATTAGGAAGGGTTTGGGCTTGCATTGTGGGTTGGACAGAAATTAAATGCATTTTTTGCTATCATCATTGCTATCATCATTGCTATCATCATTGCTGTTGTTTCTTTTATCAGAAGGAAGAAGTCATTTTGGAGTAGGATTCTTCTGTTCTGGGCAGAGTCCCTTGAATGGCCCCTCTTAGTTACGCAGGTGTCAGGAAAGAACCACTGGTCACTTTAAAAGAGTGACGAGATATTACCTCTTCACTTCGACTTGCACACTTACTGCCCTTCCCAGTAGCCTTACCTACAATAAATTAAAGACTTTTCCATCAAGGACGGAGCACACATATGATGGTGGTCCCATAAGACTACAATGGATTATAAATAAAAAGTTTGTTTGCGATGTTGAAAGAAAGGGTTGAACCTGACCAAGATGATGTTTAATTTACTGCCAGCTCAGCGTAATAATGTAAATAGATGGTGAGGCTCAGCATGCTGCACACCAAGGGCTCCCGAGGTGGCAGGTGGCAAGAGGGGTGAGCCGGGAAGGAGGGGAGCCTGGGAGCCTCCCGCCACCTGGCCTGCGCCTGCACGCACACACGCACACTCATGCGCACAAACACTTCCCATTCCTTTACTTCTCTTTATCTTCCTTTCCTCCAGTTCATTCCTGTGTTCTCGTTCTCATTCTCTCTCTCTCCCCCACCCCTCTTCCCCACTGTTTATCTCTCTGGGTCTCTTTTGAACTCAGCTCTTCCTTGCTTTCCCCTTCCCTTCCTTTCCTCTCTCCCTTTTTCCCTCCCTCCTCCAGACCAGCACTCTCCCTCCACCGCCTTCTCCCTGCACCCGCGATGGACTGATGTGCGCACACACACTTTATGCTGAATTTTTAATGCACCTCTGCTATGTTTATCGGCACGAATATTTCCGTGTGTCTCACCCGCCTGTAGCACTCAGTGCAGTGACCTGCTGTACAGGCGTGTAGCCCAGGAGCAACAGGCGGACCACAGGGCCTAGGTGTGGGGTGGGCCAGGCCACTGAGGTGTGTAAGTGCACATCATGATGTGCACACAGCAAGGAAATTGCTTAAGGATGCATTTCTCAGAATGTATCCCTGCCAGTGACATATGAATATATTGAAAGTTTTCCCTTTGAAACAAAGTAAGCCAATTTGGCTTAAAAGGAAAAGAATCGAGCCCTCCGGTCCTCCTTTTCTGACCCTCACTGCATTTCCCACTGATGAACAGAAGACTGGGCCTGAGGCTGATTCTGGGGCAGTGCCTCTTCTGCACTGGTGTCCGGCCACTGCCATCCAAACGCCTGTCAGGAGGGCAGGCAGCCCCTCCAACCCAGCCTCCTGGCCCGGAGGGAGCGTTCTGGAAATGAGGTGCACTTAAATGAAACTGGTATAATCTCGGGAAAGACGAAGAATAATGATACCAGCCAGCTCGGCTGTATAGCACACAGGCCTGCAAACCCCAGTTCTGCTTGCGCCAGTTAGAAGGCAGCAAGCAGATCGGACTAGAAGGCTGGCTGTGACCACACAGAAAATACTGTATGTGAGCAGAGGGGAGCTGCCCAGCACCGTGCGTGTGAGCGTGTCCAGGTGTGGCGAGTGGGACCCCACTCACAGGCACAGGCCGTGGGCACATCTTTGTGTCCCCCAACAAACGAATGTTCAGGGGAGAGGAACTGAGTGGAGACCTGTTTCAATTCTCTCATACCATCCACTATGAACACACATATGAGAAGATATTAAAGAATTCAATTATGATAATGGTACTACATTGTAAGGGAGAAAAACATGGGTTGCTGTGTATCCAATGCGGTGTGTGTAAATCAGGGGAAGTTTTTCTGAGGAAGCAAGGTGATGGAATTAGTTTGGCAAAGATGTGGGGACACCACCGATGATCCTGAGCGTTTAAGAAGAGTCATGGGTTTCTAGAGTAGGAGGAGAAAGACAGTGAGTTACAGCTGGAAAGCCGTGTTATGGATTTTGGGTGGCATCCAAAGAGAAATGTAAAAGGAGTGACCCTTCTCCATTTGAAAGAATTTAATTTGAAAGAATGATTGTTTACTAAAAATATAACTTGGCTACAGTGGGGCAAAGAATTGTACGTGCGTGTACACGTGTGCAAGAGCTGGGCAAAACAACGGATTTATGAGTCAGACCCGGGGTCGGTTCTCAAATGAAGGCAGCAATCCATCGTACCTTAAGCCAGTAAGGAGGCAATAGGTTGGAGAGAAGTGAAAGGATTTGAGATAAATATCTAGAAAGAAAAATCCTCAGGGTTTAGTGCTTTGATGGAGGTCAGGGAGCAATTTTTTAAAAAAGCATACCCCAAACGATACTCACGTGGCCCAACCTACATGCAGGTTGATCACCAAAACTGAAACGGACATCAGGAAATACCCGGAGCAAGTCTCTCCATAACTGCGGGGAAGCCGACACGCCCCGAGCAGCACGGCGTGTTGTCCCTCCCCACCGCCAATGCTGAGTCCGTGACGGAGCTCCGACTCAGGTCAGAGTCATCCGCTCATCTCATTACGTTTCCTTGACTCAATGGCGTCGTGCGTTCTCTTTCTTACATACTGATATTTACTTCTTGATGCTAAATAATTTTCTAACCATACGCATGCAAAAACCTACCGTGACATTTTTCAACAACAAAGCCTCAACACTTTTTTCTTCTTCTTTGTTTCTTCTAAAAATGTTGGGCCACTAGACCGCTAGTTTACAATGACCCATATTAATCATGTACATGGATTAAATGCTCCACTTAAAAGCCAGTCTTTGGCTTACTGGGCATAGCTTAAATCTAGTGTCTACAACCTAAATAACTCATGCAATTTGATAAATACATCACATACATTTTTGGTTAGATGCGAGCTTGTGAAGGAGAGCTCAGTCTAACTGATCCTGTTTTCCATCTTTTGGGGAAATCTGCAGCCTTGCAGAAGCTCAGATGTCATTACCACTAAAACTTTAGTATTTCCGTACTGCTACACTGAACAAATGCCAAGACTTGACACTGGAACTCTTTTTTGGATAATTCAGCCTCAATGCAATCTACTACAAGATTAATCAAGGGAAACCAAGGGAAAAATGAAATAGATGTTGCTATTCAAATGGCAGCATTTAGATAAAGGGCTGCATAAACATGGACATTTAATTTTATTCAATTTTAAATGAGTTTACTACTCATCGGATAGAAGGCCTGTTAATTAAGGCGTGAGTGCCTTGTAAATCCTGGATGAGTGCCTATTTGCCACCACCAGTCGTGGCTGACAACAGCCCTTTGTGCAAAACGAAGAATAAATCTAAACCAATTATGTGTGTGTAATTATGAGTATTGTAAATGAAATGAGGTGACGATGGACTGCGCATTTTAATATGTATTAGAAGGAACGATGTGGCATTAATTCTTGGTAATTCTTTGCTAAGTATTGCAGTCCACTGGATAATCTACTACTAACTAATCATCTTTTGGGCAGGTTAGTGTAGCCTACGATGAAGAATCGTCATATAAAATCATTTGAATCTGGTCTCTGTTTACAACCAGTGTTGATGACTTTAGGAAGTCTGTTCTTCAACACAGTGTATAAGAGAGGCTTTGGGGATACTGACATCGTTAACATGTGATCTCTGTATCAGAGAACTCACGATCTCACAGGGAGACATAGAAATGCGTTATGATTACTGTTGTTACAACCAAAAGGTGCAGGGAGTGCAACGTGGGTAGCAATTCACTCTAATATGAGGAGTTCTTGGGATCTTTGAACTGGGTTTTCAAAGATGGCAGGCATATCTCAGAGTATGAAAGAGATTTAAATCACTACTTCTTTCCTAAATCATCTTTGAAAAAAGCAAAAGAATATTTCTTGAGAGGAAATCCAAGTTATCTACAGAACTTAGATGCTATTAAAATTATCTTGAAAATAGGCAAAAAAACAACAGGTTGTATCTCAGTGTTGTAACAGGACATTGTCTGAATTCTTATCTAATTCTTTTGCAAATGTGCTTTTATTTTGATTTACTATTTACTATATATTAGGGACAAGCCTGTGTGAAATTACATGTGGTTAACATTCAGATTTTACCCTGTAAAGATGCACAAGATTTCTGTTCCATAGAAAGATGACTCTGAAACTTACGGCTTTGTTGCCGGGCAGGACACGACATCATTCTTCATGTAACCTAGAAAATTGATCTCAGCTTTGGGGGGCCTGTATACACACTATCTTTTAAATTCTGCTGTGAATCATCTTTATCATCTTGCTGCTTTTCTCATTAATGAGTCAAACATATCCCTGACATGTTTTTATTCTATATTTGATAGTTGTATTTTTAACTTACTAAAATTAGTTTGATAAAGCACAGACTGGCATTCGTAACTTTGGAATCATGTCCCATTGCTTAGAGAAGTTGGTCTCATCCCACCAGACAGAAGGGAGGTTGGTACTTCTCTTCATTATTTTCTTCTCTTTATTCTGTCTACTCTTTCGATCTCTGGAGAAGCCTTGGGGAAATATGATCAGCCCTTCTGTAGACTCCTAAGGCCCTTCTGCTTATGGAAGGGCCCCAAAAAGACAGGCGATGCATGTTTTGGCACCGTCATAGCCACTGATGAAGGTGAGAGAGGGAATGAGTATGTTTCGGAACTTCTCATTTTCCTTCGCACAGCATGCCCCATTTGTTAATTCTAGACATCAGAAGGGAGAACTATTTAAAAGACACATCATTTTTGCTTAAGCTCTATGTTTTCACAAAACATCTGGACTTGAGGCAAAAATACAGAATTTTTAACTCACTTTAAGATATCCTTTGGATTAAGATTACAATCTATTTTGTAGGGGAAAGTAGATGGTACCAGAAAACCTCCTGTCGACCAACAGACAACAGAAGTGGTGTTTGAACCCTCCTCTCTCTTGTCTGAGACATGGAAACTTACCAGGACTTCTGTTTACTGCTGATTTTGGTTCCTTGAAAAACAAACAAAATATGCACCCTGAGCCCGTACCATACTAAGCATTTATATCTAGTACGTGTGTGTGTGTTTACATGCAATTTTATCCTCAAGCATGGCTTGAGATGTCCACATCATTTTTGGGAAATGATATACTGCCTGTCTATATTTAGGACGATGTATTTCTTTATGAGGCAGTTTTTCAGGAAAGACTCATCAGTGATCCTATCCAAGGCTGAGCCCCCTGTGGGGTGATTCACAGTCAGCATGTCTTCTACCTTCTGCTGTGACCTCAGATATGAGACAGCCAGTCTGAAGTCTAAATATAAACAGCTCTTTGTCATTAAAAAAAATCCTAATCAAGGAAAACCCAATATTTTCATGGGAAAACACGCAAACATATTTATTCCACAATAAGTGTACATATAAGCTCTCCCCACTACTACTTTCTGTTTTTTTTCACAGACATCATTTGGCTATTCAAAGCAATCATTTGCTCAGGGCACATTTTATTAGCATTTAGGTCGATAATGTACAGTATGCAAATTGAATAGGAGAGCTGCCGTTGCAAAAAGAAAAAACAAGGTCAATCTAATTTGGGAATCTGATCTGGATCTGTAGTTACTTACCCATGTCACTGCTCTCCAACATGCTTCCTCGGGCCAGACGCATGCTGCTCTGCGGAGTGTCGTAACCCTCCGCCGTCCATTTCACAGTCTGCGGTGGCACCAAAGTCTGGCGAGGCAGCCCGCAGCAGACGGCCACCAGCTGGGAAGCAGTTACATTTCTGTCTTCCCCTGTGAAAGGGAACGGAAGTCGTTCTGAGGCAATTACACTGACTTCAGAACTTAAAATTTATGTTATAGAGGTAGTCAGCCGTAAGTTTACTTTTTTCCTTTTTAAAAATTTTTGTTGAATATTGAATTCATTGGGGTGATATTGATTAATAAATTATATAGATTTCCTGGTACAATTCTATGATACATCATCTGCATATTGTACTGTGTGTTTAGCACCCCAAGTTTCCATCCATCACTGTTTATCCCCCTTTTACCCTCCTCCACCTCCCCCACTCCCATTTTCCTCCGGTAATCACCATACTGATATCTGTGTCTATGAGCTTTGCTTTTTTCTTGCTTAATCCCTTTACCTTTTCCACCTAGTTGCTCAATCTCCCTCCCCTCTGACAGCTCTCAGTCTGTTCTCTGTATCTATGAATCTCTGTTTTCTTTGTCAGTTTATTTTGTTCATTAGATTCCACATATGAGTGAGATCATGTCTTTACTTTCTCTGACTGGCTTGCTCCATGTTGTTGCAAAAGGTAAGATTTCTTTTCTTTTCTTTTTTTTTTTTTACAGCCAAGTAGTATTCCATTGTGTAAATGTACCACAGCTTTTTTATACATTCATCTACCGATGGGCACTTGGGTACTTCCAAACCTTGGCTATTGTAAATATTGCTGCAATGAACACAGAGGTGCATACATTCTTTCAAATTAGTGTTACAGGTTTCTTAGGATATATTCCCAGAAATGGTATTGCTGGGTCATAAGGCAGTTCCATTTTTAATTTTTTGAGGGATCTCCATACAGTGGCTGCACTAGTCTGCATTCCTATTGATTTATAGATGATGGTCATTCTGACAGGTGTGAGGTGATGTCTCCTTGTGGCTTTAATTTGCATTCCTCTAATGATTAGTGATGTTGAGCATCTTTTCATATGTCTGTTGGTGATCTCCATGTCCTCTGTGGAGATGTATCTATTCAGACCCTTTGCCCATTTAATTGGATTGTTTGTTTTCCTGGTGTTTAGCTGTATAAATTCTTTACACATTTTGGAAATTAACCCCTTATCAGATGTTTCACAGGCAAATATGTTCTCTCCTTCAGTGGATTGTCTTTTTATTTTGTTGATGGTTTCCTTTACTGTGCAAAAAACTTTTTAGTTTGATGTAGTCACATTTATTTTTCTTTTGTTTCTCTTACCCAAGGAGATATATCAGAAAAAATATTGCTAAGAGGAATGTCCAATATTTTACTGCCTATGTGTTCTTCTAAGATTTTTATGGCTTTGAGTCTAACATTTAAGTCTTTAATCCATGTTGAGTTTATTATTGTGTGTGCTGTAAAAAGATGGTCTAGCTTCATTTTTTGATGTATCTGTCCAATTTTCTCCACACTCTTGAATAGACTGTTTTTACTCCACTCTATGTTTTTGCCTCCTTTGTCAGACACTAATTGATCATAAAGGTGCCATTTATTTCTGTGCTCTCTATTCTGTTCTATTGATTTCTATGTATGTTTTTATACTAGTACTATGCTGTTTTGATTACTATGGCCTTGTAGTATAGTTTGATATCAGGTAGGGTGATTCCTCCAACTTTGTTCTTCTTTCTGAAGTATGCTGTTACTATTTGGGTTTTCTTTTTGTGATTCCATATATATTTTTGGAATATTTGCTCTAGTTCTGTTAAATATGCCATTGGTATCTTGATAGGAATTGTATTGAATTTATAGACTGCTTTGTGTAGTATGGACATTTTAATGATGTTAATTCTTCCTTTATAAGAACATGATATATGGTTCCACTTATATCTTCTTCAATTTCTCTCTTCAGTGCCTTATAATTTTTCCAAGTACAGGTCTTCTATGTTTTTGGTTAAATTTATTCCTAGGTATTTTATTTTATTTATTTTGATGCAATTGTAAATGGGATTTTTTTTTTATTTTTCTTTCTGATAGTTCATTATTGGTGTATAAAAATGCAACTGATTTCTGGGTATTTATTTTGTATCTTGCTACTTTGCTGATTTCATTTACCAGAGTTAGTAGTTTTTGGTAGAATCTTTATGGTTCTCTATATATAGTATCATGTCATCTGCAAATAATGGCAGTTTTACTTTTTCCTTTTTAATTTGGATGCCTTTTATTTCTTCTTTTGTCTGATTGCTGTGGCCAGTACTATGTTAAGTAAGAGTAGTGAAAGCAGACATCCCAGTCTTGTTCCTGATCTTAAGGGAAACACTTTTACTTTCTACACATTGAGTATAATGTTGGCTGTTGGTTTGTCATATATGGCCTTTCTTATGTTGAGGTACAGAAATATACATTTTTAACATCTAGTCTATAGCAGGGATGAAAAGAAGAAGAATAATTTTGAAAAGGCATAGAGCAATAAAATGTATCATTCACTAAATCTGACCCAACTTTAATAAACAATTATTGAAAATAGAAGTCCCTTTGCTCTTAATTAGACCAAGAGTATTTCTTAATACAAGTGTTCTTAAATCCATCTTGAATTGAATTTGTTCTATTATTATGCAATACCTTATTTATCTGACTGTTAGGGAAATTCACTGTTATTTCCCTACATCAAGTATACAATAACAAGCATACAACCTCAAGTGCAAAAGCTTTATTTTTATTGTTGACACTCTTACCGATGTCCCCAAATTTCTCCTTGTTTGTCCACCTCCACCAATCCCCTGCCCCCTCTTCCCCCTGGCCATCACCACACTCTCGTCTGTCTATGGGTTGTGCATATATGTTCTTTGGCTAATCCCTTCAACATCTTTTATCGAGTCCTCCCATCCCCCTCCACTCTGACAGCTGTCGGTCTGTCCCATGTATCCACGCCTGTTTCTGTTTTGTTAGTTTATTCTTTTCATTAGATTTCACATAAAAATGAGATCATATGGTATTTTGTCTTTCCCTGACTGGCTTATTTCACTTAGCATAATAATCTCCAGGCCCATCCATGCTGTTGCAAAAGATAAGACTTGTTTATTTTTTTATGGCTGCATAGTACTTAACAATTTTGATGAAAATACTTATAAAATGTATTCTGTAACACCTGGTTTCTTAAATAGCATATGCCAAATAATGAACACTTTTTCTTAATGTAGTCAATATTTCCCTGGAACTAGCAGATGGGGCCAGGACTGGTGCAGGGAAGAAAAATAGTTACAGTGACAGCAATAAACACTTGTACTTTCACTTTGATCCCCATCTGTTATTGAAGGATTTTTCTTCCTGAATGATTTCTGAAAGTACCTCAAGGGTATGACCTATGTTCTAAGAGCAAAGGGATAATTCTTTTCAAATGCTCTACGGTATCTTTTTCTGCCCCTGATCTCTTAGGTGACGTGGACACTCGAAGGCTCCCCAACTCAGCCACTGCTGCTGGCCCTGCTGCCTGTCCCCCAGGCACTGCCAGCTGTAACTTTCATACTGTCCTGTTGTAGTGAGGAAAGATGTCACCACAGTGGCCATTGCCCGCTGATACTTCATAACTGGCCACTGCTTCTGCCACCAATGAAGAAGTGAAGGCCATCACACCGTTCCCCTGGGTGACACGCTAACTCCAGTGCCACTCTCTGTGATATCTCCAAGCTCCTTCTAGGGCAGGGTCATATCTCTGAAGCTGCATTTCAGACATGAGGACAATATGTGCCCACACTTTTGAGTTCTTTTATTATAAGAACTTGGAGCTTTTATGCAGAAACAGGTTTCTCACTTTTTATTTATAGCCTTATTGTTCCTTAGGAATAGACGGGTGGCGACTTGGCTAAAGGATAATATGAGTAACAGACACTATGGAGTTCCCCAAATTATCTTTTCTCCAGGGTGTTTTAAGGTTGTTCTTTCAAACAGATCACCTGTGTGCTTCCCTAGCCCCTCTGGTATGCCCACGCGTGGCTGAATCTCAGTGGGAACACCATTTAGGCTCAAGGCACTGGAGAAACACCTGAGAGTTGCTATTATTATGACAAATTAGCTTTTTACTGGGTAGCTAAATAGTGGTTAGATGCCCACTTCCCTATTGCCAGACTATCAGCTGTAAGTGTGGCTGTGCCTTTTAGTCCTCCCACCTCTAATTGCATGTTTTCAATCAATTACAATTTGACAGCACAGCTAACCAGGGTTGGTGGTACTTCACACCATGAGTCTAAAAGTATGTTCAAAGATCTTATTGAAGTAGTTCTCAAGATTTCTGAAATCTTACAATTTTTAGCAGCATAAGCTAACTTACCAGTAGTCTCCTGAAACAATCTGAAAGATTTAATTATAACACAAATAGTACTTCATTATGACATCTTACAAAATGCCAACAATTATCTCTGTTATCTTGGACCCATTTAAACACATCATCACTGTGCTGTTTTCTTTGGAACTGCTCATTTCCTGTACCAAGCCCACTCATACTTGATCACATTATAGTAAAAACAAGCCCTTTCTTTGAAACATGTAGCTTCAGATAGCTCTAATTCATGATACAGAGCTCGCTCAGCTCAGCTTTCCATATGAAAGGTGTCTCTGAAACAGTATGATCACAACACAGCGAGACAAAAAACTGTGGTGGCCCAAGTTGAAGAGAGCCACACCACTGACGGAGAACCCCGCTGCCTCCACCAGGCTGTCCTCCGGCTTGGTGGGTGTGGACATCAGGGCTGCACCTCTGTCCCAGTGGTTTCTATTCCGCAGAGGCCTCATCTACATTTGCTCACGTGCTGGGCATGCTGAAATGTTGTTCTGTATCGTGTGTCTGGATAAATACTCTGTCTCTAGACTGCATGACACCTAAGATCTCTTTCAACTCAAACAGTGTGTGTTACAGAGTCAGAGACTGGAAGCTCGCATTAGATCTTTGGGACTGCAACTGGACCTTTAAGGTCACTTCAAGGTCATTTATAAAAAACTTCCTTTCTCACCTTCCTTCTAACCTCTCCTAAACCTTTTCTCTATGAGTTCTGTCTATTCCCTTGACAATAATTAGTAATAGTAATACTACTGGGGTCAAGAGAAAGAAAGCTGGTATCTTTCTTTTCAGGCCATTTTTATACAAATCAATCTTTTGATACACCAGGCTTCATTATGAGTCTTGGCAAATTTGAGAAAATGTGAGTAAAGTTTAAACCTTTCCTTCAACCACATCCCCTCTGAATTCCAAAACACTCCAGAAAGAGTAAGTTCTAGTGTTTCTGAGTTTTCCCCCACAATGGGGATAACAATACAAACACGGTCGGTACTCGATAGCTATGGTTGCTAAAATGGTTTCCTCGGGCAGCTCAAACAGAAGACCATAGACTGAATTAAAGCAACAAAAAATTTATTCTGTCAGAGTTCTGGAGGCTGAAAGTCTGAAATTTAGGTGTCTGCAGGGCCACGCTCCCTATGAAGGCCCTAGGGAAGAATCTTTCCTTGCCTTTTCCTGGCCACTGGCAGCTATCAGCAATCCCTCATGTTCCCTGGTTTGTCGCTGCATCACCCCGATCTCTGACTCTCGTCCTATGTGCTTCTTCCCAGTGTGCCTTCTGAGTGTGGGTACCTTTCAGTCCAGGCTGGCAGTGATTTTGCTGGTATAAAATTCTCAAAACCGTGTTCATTTTTTTATGCAGTGAATGGGATAGAAGCCATCAGACGAGAGCCTTCCATAAATCATCCCTGGATAAGCCTGTTTTTATTCCTGGCTTCTGTTGAGATGGTTGATTGAATTCACGGATGACAAGCTGATTCTTTCCAAAAAAAAAAGGTTCTCTAGCTACATCCTGCAAGATTGGGAGTTCAATATGTGTTGTAATTTAGCCACTTGTAGGATGGGTCTTTGGGTTTCATTTTCAGAAATCTCAGCCCCTTAGCTATAGGAGGTAAGAATTCCTTTCAGGGCACACATTGAACATTTCAGGTCATACACTGAACCTTTCGGGTCATTTATGCTGCAAATGAGCTGGGAATTTGAAGCACTGAACTTATCCTTTTCCACTTCCTCCAGCACAGTTAGGAACAATGAGTCACCTTCATTACTATATTTAGTTTGACAAAAATGTGCTAAGGTATCCAATACATGGCCACCCAGAACCTCACCTTTTATAGACACCTGATCAGTGGCATGCAGTGGTGGCATTTTGCATTACCTTTATGCACGTCATTCCATGGACTAGCAGCACCCTGCTTAACTCTAGTGCCTTTCAATCCGATTAGCTTAGGGAACCAATTCCCAAGTCCCCAGAACCAACTCAGAAAACTCATCCTTGAGATTTGTTCCTCTAAAACCATTCCCAGTACCAAGATCTGTATCAGCCAGGATACTCCAAAAAAACAGCATCACTAGGATGTGTATGTTAAGAGATTTATTTCAAGGAACCGGCTTGCAGAATCATCGGGAATGGCAAGTTTGAACATTGCAGGGCAGGCCGACAGGTTGGAAAGTCTTAGGCAAGAACTGGCATCTCGATCTTAAGGCAGAACTTTTTTTCTCAGGGAAACTTCATTTTTTTGCTTTGATGTTCCTCCAACTGATTGGTGGAAGCCCACTCTATCAAAAATAATCTTTATTTAAAGTCAAATGGTTGTACATGTTAACCACGTCCAGCTTAGTGGTAGACTGAATACCCGGGCACTATGGCCTGGCCCACTTGCCACATCAGACTAACCACAGTTGCAGAGTAGAGACAGAGGGGTCAAGAGAAGAAAGGGCGCCCACCGCAGCCAGCCACGTCTCCTGCTGTGCTCCTATTCCAAGCAGGACAGGGCATAAAAAGGTACTCTCCCAGCAGAGCACAGAGGTCACCAAACTCTGAGAGGGAAGAAGAGAGTGGCTGTGAGAATACTTTGACTTTTTTCTTATAAAGCATTCTTTGGAATGTTGTTCACATAACATTGCGGAGGACTTACAGAAAAAAAAAAACAGGAAAAAAAACCCTTGCTCCCCACCATGAGTAGCTCCTCCAGCAAGCACACATGCGATTCCAGCTAAAAACTCCTTCCACTTTCCTGCCAACCCACCCTCCTGCAGAAAGTTGGGGTCTACCACCCTACACATGCTGCTTTTTCAAGCTCCACCCTCACGTGACTATCTCGATGATGGCCCACATTCTGTTGGTTTCTTCTAAAGGACTACCTATGCGTGATTGTTACATTTTTAATGCATTGGCTCTGGGCTCTCAAGGAACTTTTTCCCTGGGTTCCTATTACACTTCCTAGGTTTGCCCAGCATGCTTACCTTTCAAAGGACTTGCACACCTGTCCCCACTCGATATCCCTCATCCTCTCCTGTTCCGTTGCTTTCCTGTGTGTGTCTCCCTCCTGTCCTTCCACTGTCCTGCATTCTACCCTCCTCTGGGCTACACTTTGTGCAAATGAATTCCCAATTGCGCAGGGTGTAGCTGGAGAACCTCTTTTTTGAAAGAATAAGTGTGTCATCTTTTTCGCCCTGCGCACCTTTCTGAGCTTCCTCATTTCTTTATCTTTTCCCTTCTGTTACTTTTTAAACACACAACAGTGAAGTTTTTTTTTTTTTTTTAGCAAATATTGGCTTAGGTTTCTTGATATATATTTTTAAAGTGTTTGAGTTGACGTTATATTTTTTTACTTAAACACTAAATTAATAATGTATTATTGACTTTTCTTCCCTGTGTCCGCCACCTTCTCTTGCCAGTCGTCAGGGGACAGCTTTCTACTTCATCTGGACTAAACTCTGTTCTCTCCTGACAAGACCAGGGCTGCCTTGTGGATTGGGTACAGCAGCCACAGGGCCCTGAGGACATGATCATTTTAGGGGCTCATGAAAATGTTTTAGTAGCAGAGATAAAAAAACAAATATAGTGCAGCTTAGGTTGTATTCATCTCTATGCCAACACAGGGATATATTATTTATATTTATATATGAATAAACAAATATAGTCTACCCTGGATTTCACAAAATGAAAAAACAAATATAAGCCATCCTAAATTATATTCATATTTATGCCAACAGTGATTACATAAAGCCTATAAATACATACACATATATGTATTTTATTTATATAAAATAAAGTATATCTATAACATGGAGCAAGGGACCCACAAAGGCATGGGTGCCTGGAGCCCATGGAGGCAATGCAGACCCGGATAAAACAATGTACATTTTAAAACACACACAGGACTGAGTTTCTCTGCTCTGTAAAATCTCTTTTATGACTTCTCGTTGCATTCAGGATAAAAACCAAAATCCTTCCATGCAATGGAAGCCTTTTGTACTTCATTTTATATCTTTCTCCCTCAATTTCACTATTTTGTTAAATCTGTGCTTTCAGTTTCTGGATACACGTAACTGTTTCCACCTAGGAGCCTCTCTGTCAGAACTGTATTTTGAATTATGTAGCATTAATCGCCTAGCTATCTGACTATTATTAACTGGATACTCATGTTCCTGTTCCAGTGTATGCCCAGTGCATGAAGGAAAGCATACTGTCTGTTTTGATCCCCACTGCAGCCTCAGAGCCTAGAACACTGCCAGGCATGAACATTCAGACAATATTTATAGAATATATAGCAGCCTTGAATTGATCAAATACACAAATACACCTGAGAATTTTTAAGAAAAACTAAACTGTTTCATCATACAGTATTTACATTTTTGCACACTGACCTCTAATTTCCTTTTCTTTTTACTCAATCGTTAGAAATGGTATTTAACACTATACAATTGTGAGCTAAAGTTTGATGGCAGACAGGAGAACTCAAGGACTTGAAAACACAAAACCCATGAAAGTAAATGTTAAGATCTTATTAATTTTAATTTAATTTTTGGGATAATTAGACTTTTTTAGAAAAAAGAAGTCATTAGGGTCATTCCTATGAAATATATTCTCCAAAGGTATCCTCAATACTATTAAACATTTTACAAATAAAAAAAATCTCTTATGTAAGAATTTTCCTTGGAATTGATCTTTCAGTGAAGGTGACCATAACTTCAGATACAGACTGATACTGACCAACCAAATGACTGTGACTCAGTCTCCTGGCTGTTCCATGCCAGGTAAGGAAACTCAGGTCATTCCACGTAAACCAAATGCACCTTATCTGGTTTGGGCTCAATTACTTCAGCAGGTGTCTCTCTTTAGAAAAAGGGTACATGCTCCTTTTTCTTATGGAACACTGTTGGTGATGGTGAGTCTGTGGCCCTACTTGATGAAACTGGACTTGGCAGATCTAAATCCAGCAAGGTGTTAATGAGTACTCCATGAGAAAAAAATGTCTCAGTTGCTTGTAGGAAGGCATCTTGGACCTTCTCCCTGCTCTTGAGACAGAGATTTTTCTAAGCATAGAGGCTGGAGTGAACGTTCGGAAGCAGCTCGGTTTGCAATACACCAGAGACAGCTCCAGGAAGAGAGGAAGGAAAGGGAAAATATGAAGGGGTTTTCTTTTGGTGTATGCTGTTAACTTGTTGGAGCAGTTTTAAAGAATGTTTCTTTTTTCCTTTATTTGAATTTTATTTTATGGTGGGAGGAACATGTAACATGAGTCAACTCTCAAGAAATATTTAAGTGTACAGTACATTACTGTCGACTATAGGTACTATGTTCTACAGTTTATATATTGTGCTTTTGAACATTACTATGACTTTTCTTCGAATTTATTTCTCTGTCCTCTAAGGGGAAATTTTATTTCTAAAACAAAGGGCCAGAATTCATCTCAACCCTGTTGTATTAATACAAGCTAGTAAAGTCTATTTTATCTATAGGAAAACACACACCAAATCATGCTACGTGATGAAGTGTAGGGGATCTGAAACTTTTAGGAATAAGGCCACATAATAAATGCTGTGATAGTTCTCAAGGGCCATTCCCAGGGCAATAAATCCTGGAGCTACAGAAAGAAGCCGTTTGTTCAAGAATGACACAGATACAACATTTCTCTCGCAAGGAGTGAGTGAGGAGTTAGGATATTTCTCTTCTCAAAAAGAGGTAGGTCACCACAAGTGCTTCGGTCTGCCTTTGACTTGCCTCTGGGATTCAAGGCTGAGAGGTCTTCTCTTTGGTTGTGAAGGCTCCTGTGTATTTCTGCAATAATTCCTGTTTATAAAAATCTAATTCCATCTCAAGTGTCAATCACTTATTAAAAAGCTACTCAGCAACATCAAATCAATCCAATAATAATTTTTAAATATTGGTTTCATTTCTATTATTAATATCGATAAGGAACTCAATAATGTAAATGGCTTCATTTATTATCCATTTTATTTATGAAGAATGCTGTAATCATAAGACCTTAGCAAATAGTACTTATTAAACCCCAGACATATGCTGGGTATTCCCATGTTTGATAGGCTAAAAATAAACTATGCCTTTGTAGCACCAAAGCACTTGCAAGCAATCTAAGGCAATGTGCGTTACTGGCTGCTTTAAAAAGGAGTCAGTACTTGTGCCCACCGATCAGTTCTGTGGAATTAAACAATTCATTGGGACTCAGTTTCCTCATCTGTGAAACAATAAAATGAGGAGTCAGAATGAGCATTAGATTATATTTTCTCTAAACTGTCTTCCAGTGCAATCATCGTATAATTATTAGTAACATATCTTCATTTCAACTTAAAGTTTTCTCATCGGTAAAACACTTAACTGCCCATTTTATAAATATAACGCAGGCTTTTAAAGCCAGTTCTGGTGGGGAAAAAAAGGCAGTGAGAATCCAATTTGATGAAAGTGAACAAAAGTATTCAAATTTGACATATTGCCTTTATAAGTGTTAATAAAGAATCAGATACTGTACAATTCCCCACTCTCCAAAGATTCCCAAATAAGAAAGTACAATTACAGCTTTTCATGCATGCTACATTTCTCTTTCAATCACTGTATGAATCGGTAGCACAAAAAATAAGTCCCCTTTGAAAGAGTAAGTTAGCAACTTGCCCCTCTGTTTTATTCAAATAGCAGTAACTACTCACTTTGAAGGAAATACCTAAAATGAATGTTACTGATTGCACGTTAGCATTAGTGGTAAAAGTCAGATTTTTAAAGACAGATAATTTCTATAAAATCCATCAGTCAAAAGCTCTATTTGGGACAGACAGTGTAGGTTATAATTGGGGAAATATGTACATGGGCATTAAAATTATCCATATACTGTGACTGCAAGATCATTCTATGAGCTGCAGGAGTCTCAGTCTTCGTGGGTGGAGAAAAAAGCAAGTGACATTCTGACTCCAGTGATCTGGGAGAAATGACAGCTACAGGTAGAGGAACCATTTCCGTGCTACATAGGTTAATTTTTTGGCAGAGAAACTCTCTCTGATCTAGTTAAGTTAATGAGGCTTCTCCTCAATTACACCAATTTAGCGAGCTTTGCTAAAGCTTTGGAGGCTGTCAGAATTCTGCCAACAATAGATACTTGAAGTATTTGAAGAGGGAAGAGGTAGCATCTCTTGAATAATCAGGTTCTGCTTTAAGAATTATTCAATGTCTAAGAACTTTAATATGTATTTATTTTAATGGCTTGGCAAATATTTAGAGTCTGATAAAATGTTTTTCTTATTTTTTCTCCTTAGCCTTTATTATCATTTTGATTAAATAGAAGTGTGAGCTTTGTAAGTATATGATTGTCTAACCACTATGCTGTACACCTGAAACTAAGACAAAATAATATTAAATGTTGACTGTAATTGAAAAATATAGTCATGGGGATATAAAGTACAGCACAGGGATTATAGTCGATAATATTGTAATAACTACTCATGGTGTCAGATGGGCACTAGACTTATTGGGATGATCACTTAGTTATAGAATGTTTAATTACTAGGATGTACACCTGAAGTTAATATATTATATGCCAACTGTATTTTTAAAAATATAAAAAACAATCATGAAAAAACACTATAATCAATAAATCTTCAACATGGGGGGAAGAGAAAAATAAAGAAAAAAGGTGTGAAGAAGAGAAAAAACACCGAGCCATTAATGCCACGATTACATAAAACCTGAGAGGTAAGAAAAGAGGGAGCCAAATCAGTGACTTATGCCTCTGCTAAGGTTTACCTTTCCGGCATTTGTCTCCTGCTGAAGAAGTGTCCATAGGCCCATTCTCACAGATCATTGTGCAGTCAAAGGCAATGTACAGACCTGTTTCTAAGCAAAACTGTCAATCAGGCTCAGTCTTGGTTTCCCATTTCAGCCTCTCTTTCCAAATTCAAGTACTGGCAATGTTCCCTCCCCAGTGTTCACATGAACCAACCTCCCTTACCATCCATGCTGTTCCCCAAACTGGCTTTTCAGCAGGATCTGCTGGCCTATCATCTGTATTTCATAATTAACAGATTGCACTCATATTGGTAAGAGACCAAAGGGAATAAGGCTCCAAAACAGCTCATTCGTTTTACATCCTGCTATTTTCATCATTTTATCAATGGTTCCTAGACATGTGGATTTTATAGTCCAGTAAAATTTCAACAACAAAGATGGGAATGTGTGGGGGGCAGTAAAACAGAACTATCGGGTTGGTGTCTTGGGACGAATAGGAAGAGAATGTGAGGACACACGTGCTAACATGCACACACACATGTGCTATGAAATCCAGTGCATTTGTCCGATGGAATGGAAACTAGTGGGTAAGAGGAACCCACCCAGGGCAGGAACAGGCACAGCACGTTTCAGGGGCATTTCCCTGCCCCTTCTCTCATGAACCATCTGTGTCTAGCTCCCTGGACACAGACTGCCTCACGAGGCTTTCTGGCTGGTCCGAACCTGCCACAATTGAGAAGGAGGCCCGATTCTTGCTTTACCAAGAATTCTTGCTCAATATCACTAGCTATCAGAGAGATGCAAATTAAAACCACAATGAGGTACCACTTCACACCAGTCAGAATGGCCATCATAAATAAAACAACAGACAACAAGTGTTGGAGAGGTTGTGGGGAAAAAGGGACCCTAGTGCACTG
>CM052549.1:77542746-77568414 GCA_028533065.1 Trachops cirrhosus
GGGCTGGAATGGGAATAAAGGATAGAAACTGTACTGAATAAACTAAAATAAAAATTAAAAAAAAAAAGAATTCTTGAAGAGCTTGCTTTAGCTCTTCATGGCATTTTTATACCATTCAAGGAGCAGCTACTGTAATTACCTATCACTGCCATTAAAGAGCGTTTACTTCCCATTACTGACTGTCCACCATTTGAACCAACGCAGCACGAGTCCACACCCCTCCTCTCGGTGGGGAGGGAACGTAAGAGACAGTGTTGGAGGTCTCTGAACAGCTGGCTTCGACTTCTCCAGAAAGGCTGATCACCTGTCCCATCTTCTTTCTTTTTGCCAAGTAAGGTAATTAAAATATAATAAAATATAACTATGTTTTAACACTATTATAAAAATCTTAATCTTAAAACAAAAGGAAACCCTTTTTCCAGTTTTTGAAAACCAGAGAAAGCCATGTTAGTGAATGAAGATGCTCTCAATTTCATTTGCAACTCACCGAGCTACATCAAAGTTATTCGTTAATAAACTGATTAGCTAGCTGCCAGCTTTGATCTTACATTGGTTAAGTAGTACCCTGTTGCCTTTCTCTTACAATATATTAACAGGCACCAGGTGGCGGTAAGGAAGCACATAAAAGCTAGCAGCTTGCATCTGAAATGAGAATTCATGAATTTAAAAAAAACCCTCCTGTATCTCAAAATTCAATTAATGTGATTATTAAGAAAAATTAATCACTATAATAAAATCACATCTACAGAGCAAAAAGCAAAAACAACATAACCCTTCAACATTTGTTAAAGTTTTTTGTTTAATTTTTTGGTATATTTTCCCCTCATCTCCATAGTCTCCCTCCAATGGTTTTTTTTAAATGTCTAATTTACCCCAGAGTTAGGCTTTTTGAATGTTAAAGTCAAATTATAACTTCTAACTCCCTTTAGTTTCTGAGCCTGTCACTATTTTTGTCTGCTTGTTTGTTTGCCGGAGTCCCTGTTTTTAGTTCACCTTTCACTGCACTTACCTGTGTGATGAGACATGGCTATTACTCCTCTTTCTCCCCCTCTTTCTGCTATCAGTTCTTCAAAGCGACAGGCCTACGAGCTGTTCACAACTCTGCCCCACCGAGTGAGTTGACTGAACTGGATCAACTCTTTAGAGAGTCACCTTTCTCTTATGCCTTTGCACTCTGAAACTTCACTGGATAACAGTTCTCAACTATGGATTATGAAGATAAGGGAGAGGATTAAGGTATGAGGCACAGGGGAGTGTCTAAGTGAACCCAGTCTGCATCACGAAACACCACAGACTGACGGCTTGAGCCACGGAAATTCAATCCTCGTAGTTCTGGAGGCTGGAAGTCAGATAGCAGGCTGCCCACAGAATGGGGTCTGGGGAGGGCTCTCTTCCTGGCTCTCACCTACCTACTCAAGCTTCAGCCTCTTGTTCTTCTTACAAGGGCACTGACCTGATCACCGGGCCTCCACCCGATGGATCTTATCTAAATCTAAGTACCGGCCAAAGGCCCCCGCCTCCATATACCATCACGTTGCAGGTTAGGGCGTCGGCATATAAATTTTGGAGGAGATATAAACATTCAGTCCAGAAAAGGAAAGAAGGTAGGGGCAAGGGAATTAAAGCAGAATGCTAAATCAACAGTGGTTGTCATCGGCCTAGTTATTTTGTCACTGACTAAACCAGATACCCACAGGGTGGTGACTTCCATGTTGTAGCAACTAGTCTAATTGTTCTCAGTCCTCTGCTGGAGAGACTGAAAATATCCATGATTCAGTTGTTCCCTTTCATATTCTGAATTAATACTTCTAGGATGGGGGCAGATGTTTGTTTTACTTCTTCAGGTGATATTAAAGTCAAGTCAGGTTTGGGAACCAGCGATTTAACCAAGACAGGAAGGAATATCACTTGGATCATGGTATCTCTTCTTCTTCATGGGAAAAATATTTGAGATGTAGTTCATTCTCAGCTCAGAGGGAAAATGAGAAAAGGAATACAATTTCTTTTCTATTGGGTTGTATTATCTTTAAATACATTTTTTAATGTATGAATTATTAATTTATAAATTTTTAATATTCCTATTTAATGTGAATAAATTTTTAATATTAATTTTAATATGAATCCATGCCACTTTATCAGAGTTGTTAGAGCACTTTAGGAAACCTATCTCCTCCCCAAGCATTTATCTATAACAGTGATAACACAAACATGCAAGAGAAATCCCATATTTATTCATTACCACAGAGCATTAGGGCTGGAGCAGACCAGAAAGGTCACCTATGTCAGTGATTTTCAAGTTTAGCTATAACTTAGTAGAGTGCTGTGAAATCAGCTTAGGGGGTTGTGACCAGCATTTTTAAAAAATTTTATTTACTGATTTTAGAAAGAGAGGAGGTGGGGGGGGAGGTGAGGGGGAGGGGGAAAGGGAGAAGGGGAGAGAGAAACATCAATCTGCTGTTCTATTTATTTATACATTCAGTTCATTGGCTGATTCTTGTATGTGCCCTGACCAGGGATTGAACCCATGATCTTGGAGTATTGGGATGACACTTAACTAACTGAACTACCCAGCAAGGGCCCCCATGATCTTTTTTTTAAAGAAACAATATAGGATAGAACAAATTGGAAATTAAATTATCAGAGTTCATCACATGCACTAAGGGTGTTTTATGAAACTTCTTCGTCATGCAAAACTTCTTTTTCATTGTGGGTAGCCATGTTCGAAAGCTGCTGGTCTAAGTTAGTTCTGTCTCTTTATAGAAGGAAAACATGGATCCCAGAAAAATTAAGAAAATCACTTATATTCACACAGCTAGTTTGTGGGAAATACTGGACTGAAACCAGGCTTCCTGAGTCTTCTCATATTTGATTTCCTTTTGGGGGGCATCACATCACATGAAACAGGTGACTGAAAATGTGAATTAGGTGAGTGGAGGACATGAAGCATGTTTGTGAGGGGTGGCGGTGTTTGTATTTCAGTATAGAAGGTGAAGCAGATAAATAGAATTACTTTGTAGGTCATGTTAAATAGTGGACTTCAAGTCTGAGGAGGTTAAAATATAGAAAACATAAAATTCAAATCCATCATTCCAACATGAGCATACTAAATTCTGCTACTTTTTGTAGCCATTTGATGATTTTCTGCACTGTTTTCTGTTTACTCATTCTATTGTGCTCTTCTATCAGAATCATCATCCATCTTTATTAAACAGAAATCATTGTTTTGGGAATATAATTTTAAAGTGATAGATTGGGATAGGAATGGGACTGGAGCCAAAAAACAGGTATGTGGCTGCCGGAATCCAAAAGATAGGTGATGAAGTGCAAATTAAGTCAGTGACAATGATCCATGAGACTATTTAGATACGCAATGGGCTGGACTGGGGAAGAGATTGACTATAGCGTGGTGTTTCTCAAAGTAAATTCCCTCATTTGTGTCTTAATCACTTGGGATATTGTTTTATTTTTAATTGTGGTAAAACATAATATAAAATTTACCACAGTTACCATTTTAAGTGTACAGTTCAGTACCGTTAAATATGCTTAGCGTTGTGTTACCCATCTATAGAACTTGTTCAGTTTTTGAAACTGAATCTCTATACCCACAAACTGCAACTTTCAATTTCTTGCTAACCCCCACCCCTGGCTCCCACCATTCTACTTCCTGTGTCTTGAATTTGACTGCTCTAGAGACCTCAAGTAATTGTTCATTGAGTCATACACTGTTTGTCATTCTGTGACTGGCTGATTAGCATAAGTCCTCAGGTCTTTATCCATGTTGTGATTTATGTCAGAATTTTCTTCCTTTCTAAGGCTGAATAATATCCTTTCTATATTTTGCAAGTATATACCCCATTTAGTTTTATCCATTTATCTGTTAATGGACATTTGAGTGTCTTCCACCTTTTGGCTTTTGTGAATAATGCTGCTATGAACAGAGATGTACAAATAAGTTTTCAAGATTCTACTTTCAATTTTGGATATACACCCCAAAGTGGAATTGCTAGATTATATTAAATTTTATATTGTTAGGTTCTACTTTGGCTGTATTGACATGGGTGATATCTAGGAATTTGCATCTTAACATGCTTGTCTATGGCCCACGTGATTCTTAGGTTCTGTAAAGTCTCAGAAGCACTGGATTCATATGTGAACAATTTCTGGTGTCAACAATAACCAAATTATTTACAACCTAATGTTGTTCCTGTCGGGCAGTGAGACACAGTTCCAAAGATTATGGAGTTGGGGGGGCAGAATGTTTGGAAGGGGGCTGTAGTTGCTTTGGGAAACGTTTCCTTCCTACTGACGAGAAGCCCTGGAGTGCCTCCAGTCCCTTTAACTGCCTCTATTCATTTAACCACTTGACACTGCAAGTCTCCTACATGCCTGGTAGTAGTCTGTTAAGCTCTGGGAATGCAAAGGTGAACGGAGGATTATATTAGACACATAAGTCAATGTGCTGTCACACTCAACTTCTCTTGTAGCATAACAGTCTCTCCCTCAGTCCAGGGAACTTCAGGCTCCGTGACACGCTCACTCCCCCGCCCACAAGTGAATGGCTGAGAGCTGGACACCTGCCCAAAGGACAATCAATTGATCAAGATGCTCCCTCTCCAGGATCTGAAGGAGGAGACGTAATGGCTGTAGTCAGTAGATTGTGGTGTAATGACTATATGAACTATGGCTTTATATCCCAGTGATTGTCACAGCACCATTCCCGCTAATCCCTTCATATCTTAGTTTACATGTCCCTCCCTAACGAAGCCTTTGCTGACATCCTAGACTATGTTAATGCTCCTGATATTTTATTTTTCTGGTATTGTGCATTTCCTAAGTTACAATGCATTGTGACAAGCCTTAGATTTCAAACACTTACTAGTAATTCTCTTCCATTTTTCAAACTGAAGATATAGCAGTTGTCTTTAATTCTACACTGTCCATATTTTCATATCTATGTGTCCATATCTATTAGCAACTATTGTCACTATACCATGTAAACCTATATAAATCCACCCAATTAACTCTTCATCTCTACTGCTACCATCCTAGTTCAGGTCACTGTCATGTGTTGTGGGAGGCTGCTCTGCATGGTGTGGGCCCAGCTCCCACTTGGAGATGCACAGGACCCATGCCCACGGATAGGTTCTCCCGTGGGGAATCAGGCCTGCAATGTACCTAGGCCATTATGAGTCTTGCTTTTTGCTAAAACTCCCTCACCCTGAATTGAGCATATTTACTGCAAAGCAACTTCCTAAAAACTATGCTAAACCTTCCAAGGATGAGTGTAACTGGTTCAACCACTTTTGCCTTTTCATTTGCAAATATCCCTCTTCTGTGATGTGAGTATCAGCACCCTCTCCTTTGTTTTCTGTAAAAGGTAACCACCTAAAGCGATCCTGTGCATAGTTAATGAGGACCTTCTTGTAACATGCCCAGTAAGACAATAAGCTCATTGGAGGGAGGGCCAAGGCTTTTGCTCCCCTTGAGAGAAAAGCCATGCCATCTCTTTTCCTCCACCAGATTCCGTAATCTGTGTGAATGTCTCATTTTCATCCATAATGACGCAGACCCCAGGAGCCCAGGTCTGCATCAATGTGTCGCCTGAACAACTGCAATAGCCTGCTAACTGGCTTCCCTTCTTCTGCTCTTTCCCCAACAGCCAAAGTAATTGTTTTGCAAATAGGAGTAAGATTTTGTCACATCACCACCTGAAGCTCTCCAGAAGTTTTGCAAGGCACCTGGAATAAATTCCAGACACACTGAATTGCTTTCACATCTCTGGTCATGCTTAGTCCATTTCTACTTTCAGGCTTTTCCTTTAGCTTTTACGTCTCTCTGGAATGTTTTGTGGTTTTCTCTTCCCACGGCTAGCTAGCTCTTCCTGTCATTCACTCTCGATGCCACCTTCCCAGAGACACGTTCCCTAGCAATCCATCTAAAAATCACTCAGGCACAGTTACAAGTGTGTTAATTCTCTCCTTGTTCTTACCACTATTTGCCATTCTTGTTTCTTTAGTGTTTTTATTGCTAGTGTCACCCAACTGAAAAGGAAGCTTCTTGAGCACCAGACCTTGGCTCTCAAATTCACGTCAGTATCCCTGCAGCCTAGTAAATTCCTGTGGGGGCATAATGGGATCTCAATAAATACTGAAAGGAGGAACTGTTGTAGAAAGATATATGATCTCTAACCTGCAATTCCTCCACTGGCCACAGATTAGAAAGTTTATCCAAGTGTACTCATTCTAAATGAACAGAGAATCTCACCAAGGAAACATTTCATTTTTTACCAATAAGTATGTATAATTTCCAGCTTTTTCTGAAATCCCTCATACTAGGGAAGAAAAACCGCTTTCACTGTTACAGACGTCAGCCAGAATAGGAACAGCTTTAGACAGAAGCAGTCTAGAGCTGAGATCTTGTCCTCCGCTGATCTCCTTGGAGGAAAGGATAAATCACTTAACCTTGGGCACTCTGGCTCTGCCTGGAGGTTAATCACACTGACCTCTGGCAGGGATCATACAGTTAACTAATCAATGTCGATAGAGCCTGTGGATAATGAACAAGGCTACAGAAATAATGGTGATAATAATCTTTCACTGACACACGGTGTGAGCAAGGGAAAAAGTGAAAGAACAATTTTTTTTTTATGCTGTGGAAATTTTTGTGGTAATGTGCAATTATTTCATAGTCTTTCCATTACACAGCCTATCTTTTACTCTTTGGGACTTAGACCCTCAAATTGTTGCCTCCTTTAAGACAGCTCTCCTAATATTATTTTCAAAAAAACCTATTCTTCTGGGTTGGACTAATTTTCTACTTTTCACTTGCATTCAGATTGTCACCTTGTTATTACAGTGCTCTCAGAGAAGACGTAAAACATGCACTTAGAATTACTATAGACTGAAACCATCCAGGTGGCTGTTCCATTCAGATGCAATTTGATGACAGTGGCTGGAACGTGGTGCTCTGTTTGTATTTCTAAAGGAGAGGGGCCTGTTCGCTGGATGCCTGATTGCCTTCTCCTGTCCTTGGTGGTTGTATTGTGGAATGGCAAGAATTTTAACCATTTGCTGTCAAATGTAGGGCTGCCTCTAGGACAACCTTTATAGAGACGATTTCCTGTGGTTTAGCCATCATTTTCTGACCTTTAACTATCCCTTCTTACTATTTCCTTTCTATTCCCATGTTCTCATAACCCTAGCACCCGAGAGAGAAGTGCCACATAAACTTCAGTCAAAGGAACCCATGTTTCACATGTGTGCCCTTCCATAATGGTGCTTTAAGAAAACTGAGGATAAAGAGACATTTAGTAATCCAATGGCATGGGTTACTAATGAAGCATCTGTGAAAAGGTTAGTAGTTTAAGCAGGGAAGTTTCCTGTGCCTTGTGGATAATGTCATATCATACTGTCTTATCCTACCAACACTATCGTGTTATAAAACTGGTCCTGTTTCAAGTTCAACAGCTGGGTCAAGGTTGAATTTAAAACATTTCTCCTCTTTGATTCATTTTTATATCTTTCCGAAAGTTACTTTATCAGAGGCAGGAAAGAATGCTGTGCCTCGGTACTTGCTGCCAGATTTCCCTTGCCCTTTGTTTCCAGGAGAGTTGTAAATGATGAAGTGTTGCTGTTGCACTGAACTTAGATTCAATAGAGAAAGTATCAAGAGAGTAAAGAGAGTAAGACCTACAATGACATGACGATAAAAAAATGAAATTCACAGTATCCCAAATTCGAAGAGACACTAATAAACCTGAAACTCTTGCTGGCTTCAGAGAAGTTATAAGCAAGATACAATTTCCTCTGAGGTGCTTTGTGTCCTTTAAAATGTCCAGAAAGTCATGTAACTCTGTGCTTTTATTCAAAATGCTGAAAAAATAAAGTTGTGCACATATGAAACTGTCGACCTTGGCAGAATATAATTGTCTTACAGAAATTCTAAGGAGCTCTTACTCAGAAAGGAGTGAGTTATGCTTTTCAATGAACTGAACGTCTCAGAGAAGTGTTTGTCACAGCAGTTTGGCATCCTTGATCATTCTGCGTCCAGGGTCCCTGTCATAATTAGGTGTGCAAAGAGAAAACTCAGCCTTCCCAAACTGCAGCAACTGTTTCTTATAACAATAAAGGGCTGCTCCCATAGATCTTCAGTCAACAGACAATAAAAGAGAAAATTGGTCTACTAAAAAAGTAATAGTAGAGCTTAGGGGACAGGGACGGTAGCGGTAGATTTGTTAAACAGTTATTTTAACCCTAATCTTCCTAGAGGACAAAGAGGATAGAGAATATTTTTTATTTTTTTCTTTCTTCTTGCAAAAGAACCCATGTTGTGAAAAATCATATCTATCTGAAACAAAACACACACATGCACACATGCAATCCTGTATCAATGATGTAGACATTTGTGTAAGGAAATAGCTAGGCAGCCAGAATCACAAAATTAGGGAAGTAAGTGGGTGCCTTCTTTCTCTTCTAGGGAACTTTGCACTTGTCACTCTTCCTGCTTTGTCCTGACAAGTCCCCATAGCTCACTCCCTTACTTGGCATCAGGTTCCAACGTCCCCTTATGGGATAAGCCATCTGTATAAAATAGTACCATAGTCAACAGGACACCTCCTCCTTCACTGCATCTTCTTCCCTCCTTATCTTACTTTATATTACTTTACAGCAATTACTAGTACTGGATGTACGAATTTAACATGGTTTACTTTCTGCCTCCCTCTACTAGAATTTAGGTTTGACCATGGCAAGTACTTCATCACTTTGATTGACTCTTATATACTCAGAGCCCACAACAGGGTCTGGTACATCATAAGGGCTTATGAAATACTAGTGGAAGAGAGTAGATGAGTTGTTCAAAAATCACTGATGCTGGGCAATACCAATCTCTCTATTGTTTATGGAATGTAGTTTTAACTCTTTTCCTTGAGACTTACGGTATAAAGAGTAGTCTTCTAAACCATTTCCCTCAGCATTCTTTCTAGTTTATTTCCTGTATTTACTCTATAACTAGCCAAACTGGACTAATGTAATTGTGGTTTTCAAATGTATACTATAGTACAGTGGGGAAAATACTGGTTTTAGATTTAGATGAATTTCTAACTTAGTTCTGCCTAGTTGAGCCTTGTTTTTTCCTACTAATAACAGAACGAGGCATAGTTACATAGAGCTGCCTAAGGAACAGTGTTCTTTGCTAATGGTTTTCCATTAAGTTGACAATACGTGGGCCTGAGGTATGGTGCACTCCATATGACATTAATAGGGAGCTCTCTGGCCTCCAAAGCAGGTACTGACATCCACGCTTAGCCTATAATCTCATGTACATGTGTAAGAAGGTAGAAAATAAAGAGGAAGTCCCCTTTTGCTGCTATTATTCTCAGCTCAGGTGAGTCCATGTCAATAGTAGGTCTTCATGGCAATGTTCTTCAAGAAAAACAGTTATGCCATAACCATAGGCCATCTAACGGGCCAGGTCAAAAAAAAATACTGTACGGATAGTTGTCTCATTCACCTGGAGCCAACACCTCTTTTCAAATGTAAGGAGGATGCTTAGTTATTTTCACATCCAAAGAGCTAGCCATCATTCTTCTACCTTTTGCCAGTGAGCCCAGGAATTAAATGCACTATTTTGAGGCTGAAGGCTCTATCACTACTGCAGTTACCAGCTTGATAGTGCTTCTAGAATTTTCAGCTCTCTGCCACATGTCCTAGGGTGGTTCGCCCTCAACAGAAGGATCCCAATCTGAATCTTCTCCAGTTTCCAGGATTCTCAAAGCCTGCTTGAATTCTGCCTCAGCATGACTGATAGTTCCTGCCTGCCTACATCTCCCATGACTCATAAAAGGTAATATAAAACAAGAGACTCCAGCATCTTTACATTTTTCCAGGATACTGTGGTTCACATTTGTCCATAGTCCCACTATGAGAAGTAAAATGACAGAATCTGAAGAAAGAGCTGGTCATGTTAGAATGATGATGAATCTGGTCCAGGAACCTCGAGGGTTAAGAACTCTTCCCATTCTGTTAGGGGGAACCTCATCCAGCACATGATTCCATCTACCACCTCCCCCTACCTGTGCTCTCACTGTTAGCTGTGCGTGGGGACCACCAGGGGCAGGGCTTGGCATGGACATCCAGGCTCCTGGATGATTCCTATCACAGCCAGGGTTGAGAAACATTGTCCAATGAGCTTTGACACCCATTTCAACCCACTTGGGTGCCTCCAATTGGACAAAAATTATAAGAACAAATAATATTACTAAATAACATTTGCCTATCAGGCCATGTCCTAGGAACTTGCATGTATGAACTCATGTACCACTCCCAGTAACACGATGGAACAAACACAATTACAATCACCCCCTTTTATGAAAAGCACGCACTCTTCATTGTTCTGTCCTGTCCCTCCTTTCCAAATAATGTAAAAATGTAACCAAACGCAGCACATTCAGATATCATCCATCTTTTTCCTCTTTCATAATCTACTAAATGTCCCCCTCTCCTCCTACCCTTCTTCCTGGTGCAGGGCACCGGGATCCACTCAGTGGTGCAGATCAGAATCCTAGGCGACAAAACTGGCTCTTCATTCTTTAGTGATCAACCCGTTTCACGTCTTACTTATTCCATCTTCATAATCCCTCTCACAATGATTTATTTCCCCCTTCTCACTGCCACCGCTAGGCCATTGTTGCTCCCCCACCGAGAGTCACTGCAGCAATTTTCAATTCCCTTCAATCTGTGTACATTCTTGTTATTCCTGAAGTCCCAATGAGGCCTTCACTCCTTAATAACTTTCAGCCCCTTCTCACAGCGTTCCTGATAAAATCCAAACACTTCAACTTCGCTCAAAATTTCCCTGGGTCTCCACTCCAGTCCTGTACTCATTCCTCTTATCCTACCACCCTTGCCCCTCTATCCTCTCTTGTTAAATTACTTGAGCAAAAAAAAGGAAAAAAACACATGGAAACAGACAACAGTGTGGTGACTGCGTGGAGTGGGGGGGTGGTATAGGGGGATTGAAAAAATATAACATAAATGAACTATTAAAAAGTCCAAAACAAAATGAAGTTACTTGAAACCCTGGACGTTCTTCTCCTGCATGCCTCGGCCATGTTGCACCTGCTACTCGCTTCTTTGCCCCACTGCCTGTCGGGCGTAAGCACTTTGCGGCGCCTCCTTTTCCTCCACCCGCGGTAGATGTGCCTCGTCTGGATCCTCTCAGGACTTTACGCAGACTCTGGCACAAAAATCTAGAACAGTACCCACCCCCCAACCCCCCACCTTATCTCTGATTTCACTTACCACACATCCAACTACCCTCGGTCAGCGTGCTCTGCAAACATCGAATGGAAAATCCCCGAAATAACTCGAGATGGCGTTAAATTACGTGCCGTTCTGCATCGTGATGAAATCTCGCGAGGACTGCTCTCTCTCGCCCGGGGGGCGACTCACCCCGTCCTCCCACGCCTGGACGCTGGGGAACGTGACTCCGCCCCGCGCGATTACCGGTGTCCCTGCCGGCCGTTAGTTGGCCGTTAGTTAGCCGTTAGTCTCTCATCCTTGGCGGTTACCCGAGCCTCTGTCTCGGTATCGCCTCGTGTGTGGCTCCGAAGGGCATGGGCAGGGATGCCGACAACTCGGATATGCAGAAAAGAAAAGCTGGGAAGTGTTTGCTTTGGGTGGAAAGGTAAATACAGATAGTACAATGTTTTGAGAGAGAGAGAGAGAATCATATTCACCTAACTTTTATTATAGTATGTTGTTACAATTGCTGTTTCCTTATTATCGCTGTTCATCTCTTACCGCGCCTAACTGGTAGATTAAACTCTATCATAGGTATGTGTATACGGAGAGAGAAAAAAACACATAGTATATACAGGGCTTGGAACTATCTGAGATTTCAGGCATTTCCAGGGGCTTGGAACGGCCCCTGGAGAGTGAGGGGGGACTACTCGACGTTGTGTTAATACCGTCTGCTTGCTTGCGAGCTTTTGTGAAGACAGGGCCATTTTTGTGGTCTTAACATTTGTTGTAAAGTAGGTCAGGCGTAGAGCACACAATTAGCGAGCGCCGGGTTGAACAAGCACGCGTGCATTAGGCGTCTCCTGTATGCCAAGTGTTCTGGCAGGGACGGGAAGAGAATGTGTGATTAGAGAATAGAAGAGTTTGCTTTCACTGACGAGCGCTGTAGAAGAAGTTTGGATAAATAACCAGCGAGGTTACCGAGTGCGGGCTTGTTTAATGATCTAAATATAATTCTTGGTGGTCAAGAATGGTGCATTAAAATTAAATGTTTACTTTAAAATGCTCTCTACTGAGGTGTTTGAGTTAAATTCAGTTCTGAGTTTTGTCGGATCGTATGGAATGTATTAACTTTATGTTATAATATTTTGTAAAGCAGACAATGCTGACTCCATTGGGGGCTTGTTTCACTATTCTGAAGTCCTTATGCATAGGGAAAAAATTACCTAGTCTTTTCGGTGTAACCCAAGAAGCCACCAAGCATGTGGTGGCAGTTACAGGAATTACAGGAGTGACATTTAAGAGGTGCTCATGGCCCTCTCTGGGCAGGCAGCAGGCACAGCAGGTTCAGCCTATACCTCGGTCACGAGGCCATCCTGCAAGACACACTCGGTGAGAAACTGAAGGGAACTGCGGGCCGCTCCGCGTCGTGATGAAATCTCGCGAGGACTGCTCCCTCTCGCCCAGGGGGCGACACGTCCCTGCCTCCCACGCCTCCACGCTCGTCACGCCGCCCCGCCCCATAACCGCCGTTGGTCACTCAGCCTTGACCGTTAACGTGCGGACTCTTAATCTGACTCTTTACAGATCTGTGTGATAGAGAAGAGCTGCATATAAAGTGTTAAGCCAAAACGCTGGCTACAAGGAAGGTAACCAAAAGTCATATTATTTTCCCTTTTTAATTTGCGTAAACCTGATAGGCTAAATAGTAGTGACATCACAGTATTTTAAGATGATATATTAGGATTTGTTATGTCTGTTTTAAGTATCTATGTCGAATTACATTCTACCAGTTTGCTTTCCCCTGCTTATTATGAGTTAAATTATATAAATGGCCTTGCCTAAATTTTACAGAATGGCATGAGCTCCTGTGTAGTGGCCTAGGGAGATAGAAAATAATTGTTTGAAAATCAGAAATAGCGTCCCCAAGATTGATTTGTTTTTGTGTACATGCCACCATTTAGAACATATGTTGGAATAATTGCCTTCGTGTAAATGCTCTTGTGTGGCTTTCTTTCACAGACCAGGCACACCTCATGTTTATAAAAATACACCGCAACCGCGTTTAAAGCCACAAGGTCGGATTCTGGCTCCGAACATTTTATGCAGTGCTACAGATTTCTTTGGAAGTTGTTAATGCATGTGTTCTGCATTTCCCAGCGTTTCTTTTTTTAGGACAAAATTTCTGTTCTTTGTGAGTCTTTTCAGAACCCTCCATTTCATTTTCTAGTGCTGTGTCCTGAGCCACTTCTAAATAATCTCATTTTGAGTATCACCTTGATCTTGTGGAAGGTAAATTTAAGATAGAAGTGTATCTTACAGGAACTAATTTCTGACAGATAGTTGGATCGCAGGGAAACCATTTCTCCCATGCCTAATAGAAGGAAGGAGACTATGCAAGAGTAATTTGCATAGGGGCTGTGAAGATTTTTGTAGTGATTCTCTGTACATCTGAAAATTCATATAAAACAAAGGCACTATCCTGAAAAATTCTGAAGAAGTATAGCATGTGCCATTTGAGTTTGATCCAAGTCAGTTTAAGAAGTGTGACGGTGGCATTGTAACTGAGCATGGGCACTCGACAGCCAGAGAGCCTGGGTTTGAATCCCACCTGGACTACTTCCTGGTTACGTGATCTTAGGCAGTGAACCTCTCTGCGCACCAGTTTCTTTAATCTCTTAAAATGGGCACTGTCCCTTTTTGTAGACATCTATTTTATAGGCTCATTTTGAGAATTAAATACATTAATATTTATTAAATATTTAGAAGAGTGCCTAACTCATAGTAAACACTGTATGAAAAATTGAAGAAAACTTTATAATGCTGTTCATCGTGGCTGGAATTTGTAGGATTTTTATGTATATTCCTATGCAAATGTTTTTTGATGGGGTTTCTTACAGTAAAAGAAAACCAAAACTTCAAGCAAGGGAAAGGGAGACTGTATTTGTGTGTTTGAATTTTTGCAGTCATTTGGCACAAAATAGATCAATATAGGTAACAAATCATTGACCTTATATGGACGAAGGAAACTGAGTATTATAACTAACACAGTAGAATTGCTTCATAATCCTCTTACTGGCACAAAACTAAATCTCACAGGACCTCTTTCTAGATTGTTTCTTTCAAATGACTAGAGTTAGATCAAAATACATATTGCTTGTTGTTTTAACCTGTATAAAAGTAAAGGAGTATTTCTAGTTGAATTGGAGTGTGTCCACCTTTTTAAAAATGCAGCCAAGAAGATTGAAGAATTCACTTAAGTCATCTCACTAATTTTAGGCTGGAAGTAGATTTCAAATTTGGAGAAGAACGCGCTTTTTAAATGTTAACTCTTCCTTTACAAAAGGAATTCACAAGCTTGTGTTTCCCGTGAACCAAACTTACTGTTTTATTTGGGGTGATGTAAAGCAAAACTATTTAACTTGTAACTTCTCATAGTCACACTCTTCAGACTTCAATTGAAAGTAAGAAATGATAATGAGATTTAAAGATGACTTCCAGATGTGAAGCTTAAGCAGTGGGGTTAGTGACAAACATTTAATAAGAACGGGAAACACAGACAAGAAGCAGAATCTTGGGGAAACGTAATGAGTTTGATATGAGATGTACAGCCTTTGAGGTGCCTGTCCTATACCGGACTGGAGATATCACCTAGGCAGCTGAACAAGGGGTACAACTCCGGAGGTATACGGGTTGGATATGTTGCCTAACAGTCATCAACATACAGCTGGCACCTGAAACCATGTGTGCGGGTCAGCCTCTCCAGGAGGATTATATGAAGTAGGAAGATCTAGGGCAGAGCCCTGTGGAATTTAGAGGAAGGCTACTTGAGGAGCTAGAAAAAGAGACCTGAGAAGGAGTGGTTAGACATGTAGCATAATTGTGGAAACCCAAGGAGTGCAAAAGGATGAAGTAGTCAACATTATCTAATACACCCCACATTATTTAAAACATAGAATGCAATGCAAGGTCTAAATGAAATGTCTTCAAGCCTTGTAAGAAAAATATGATAATGATTAACTTTAAGTTAATCACAACTTTAAACACTTCTCATTTTCTAGATGGACATGTTAAACTTTATAGGAAAGAGTAAGTGGTTTAATACCACTGATGGGGTTTCCTGAATTTAGAGAGTGTTGCATGGAATTTTTATAACAGTTTATTACTTTTATAGATGAAAAGCTAAGGCCCAGAAAGGGGAAGTGATTTGCCTAAAGTCAAACAGTAAATAGAAGAGCAGGCCAAAAGTTTAAGGATTCCTAATTCTTAATATTTGTTGGGGAAAACTCATTAAAGCAAAAATAAAATAGTTTATAATAACAAGGGTGCATTCACATTCCTCAGACAGTAATGATGACATGGAGTGCGTAAGAAAAATCAATGGCCTATAAAAGAGAAGTAATAAGACTTACAACATCCCAGCAGAGATGGGAAAAGGAATTTGTTACCTGTCTGGGAGTGATTGAAGTATTGTAAGGTTGTCTAGAGGTAAAATGATGACCTTGTATTTTCCTTTTGTCATGTTCAGAGGTCCCTGTCACAGAAAATCACAATCATCTAGACCTGTGCTGATAATCTTGCTGAGCATTATTCTAAGCATCGGCTGTATTCAGTGCAAGACAAACAGATGTGAGCTTCAGGTATGGTACACCGATAATTCAAGATGCCTAATACTGATATGCAAGATAACAATGAAAACAGAGTCAGCTAAATACACACACTGAACTGTGATTATTTAATCATTAACATTATAAGTGAAGGAAACTTTGATTTGGAGAACAGTGCAAGAAGGATCATAGAAATTTCATGCTGAGATATGTGAAACTGAAGGGGAATCATTACTGTTTTTCCAGCAAATTTCAGTGTCACCCCCAAAAGCACATTTCATTAAAATATTTCACCTAGCCATAAAGTAAGAAGCATTGAAACTTTGAGATGTCTTGAAAAGTGGTTATTCCCCAGTGCTTAATAGTGTGTGTGTGTGCGCGCATGTGTGTCCCTCTATGTGAACATCATACGTCAGAAATCCTAAGAATTAATACTTGGTACTCCTAGAATATCAACTGCTAAAACTTGGTCTCTAAATCATTTGATAGTGTGCCCCACTTGTGAAACATTTAGCTTAGACCAGGGAGGCAGGTCTGAGAACTGCATTACCTAGCCTGCTGTTCACTTGGCTTCAGTTTCTTCCAATGGGAGGGCGTGGCTAGTTTAAACTGTAATTCTGTAGTCAGTAAGCTTGGTGTGCTGGGACTTCCTGGCATATCATAAAACAGAGATGGCCACACTCTGCCCCACCCCCTGGCCAAATAAGGCATGTTACCTGTCAGTACAGTTTTATCGGGACACAGCCATGCCCATTCGCTGCTTGCCTGTGGCTGCTTTATGCTACAACGGCAGAGCTGAGTACCACAGGTGCAAAAGAGAGAATATGGTGCACAAATATAAAATATTTACTGCCTGGACTTTTGGAGAAAAAGTTTCTGACCTCTGCTGTAAAAGATATTCAAAAGGTTAGTGGGATGGGAAATTTGAAGTGAATCTTTCATGTGCAGCTTGCTTAGTCACACTAAAAAAGCTATCTCTACTTTTCTCTCACTTTATAGGGGATATTTTGACAAGGTTGGGAACCCTGGCGATTTTATTGATATGGCAGGCCTGACTGTTCGTGGGGTTGTCCATCACCTGCCAACATGTGTGTGTCCTTCTAAGTTTTACTAGTGGAACACTACTTTACCAGGTCTAAGTAGCATAATGCAGTCACTTTAAATGCTAGCATGATGTTCTCTGGGATACAAAGAGGCCTCCATAGACTCCGTGAAGACACGGATGAGGAGAATATAAAGGAGCCCGAGGGAAGGCAGAGAGGGTGTTCTGCTGCACCTGCCAGATAGAAGCCATCTCCCTCTCATGGTCTTCGTGAATTTAAATTGAGGAAAAAATATTCACTCACTCACCAGGTGCACACGTGCATACCCGGTGCAAGGGGCTCCGGTGATCTGCACCAGAAAAATACCGCATCTGCAGTGATAGCTGTGATTGCCATCACTCTGATGAAGTTATCGGTAATCTACTGTCATCATCCAAGGTTGACTAAGCCCCTGTATTTGAGTTGAGTTATTCAGAGACACAACAGAACTCACACCCCTGCATCTTCCAAGTCTGTCTTTACTCACAGCATCAGTCCTTGGTATTCCTCCCGAAATGCATACTACTTGTATTTCTTCAGAGAGAAGCAGTTGTCCTTGATCTTTTCTGTTACAATAGCCCCCCGCCCACACACACACCTATGGAGATTTTGACAATTACGAAGTGTGCTCTTTCCAGTGGAATAGAAACTCATAATGGTCTCAGGTGCAGTGGACTCAGTGTAACATGGACTGCTGATGAGACTCCAAGTAGCTCTGATTTCCACACTTCCCTGCCCTGACCGATGAACCAGTGCAGACATTTTGAGTTCCTGCAGATTGTTGTCAGCTCAGAGCCAGCAGCTGATGACCCCTCATGGAGGCAACATGTGCCACTGTCGGGTGTCCTGTGGTGACCCACTTACAGTGCTGACTGACGAAGCCCCCAGTGTTCCAGCGAGGTCTGGTGAAATCGGAAGCTCTGGGCTGCCAGGTCCAGGCTCCTCTCTTTCCCGCTGCCGTTGTTAACACACAGTCTTTCTCTGTTATCAGAACATACTGTCTTGTTAACATATCTAGATTTTTGGAGGATTTGTGCAGAATTCTGAGTTTTGTGGCTGCAATTTTCCTTGAGCCTTAGAAGTACTCATGCATACTTTTAAGGGTTACAAGTTTTAAAATACAGTACTCCCTTGTTTAAAAAATGGCAGTTATTCCCTAAGCATAAAGCAGCATGCATGGTCCTTGTCTTGGCGCATAGCGTGTTCTCCACTGGCTTTTTAAAGAAACTTTTAGTTCAGCAGAAGAGGTCCACCAGAAAAAAAGGATATTTCAGCTGTGTTCCGGAACAACTAGTGACATAGCCCATCTTGTGGTGAACTTTATGTTCCACTTTACATATTTAGTTCCTCGCCTTTCCTTACAGACAAGTTTAGTTTCCACTTTTTCTATAAAATTTCCCCTTAGTGCCTGGCATGGAATAGTCTAAGTTATTTGTGTGATCTATATATCATCTATTTATATACTCACACATAATACAAGAGAACCCCCCCAAACAGGACTATAGTTACAAAAAATTGTGTATTTATTCTTATATGTTTAAATTTCAGTCACCTTCAAAGTACTCCACTTGATGCAACATACCTATCAAGACTTTTCTTCCACCGCTCAAAACAGTTTCAAATGCAACAGTTTTGATGTTTTTTAGTGTTTCTGCTGTTGTTTCACCTCTTCCACTTTGACAAAATGTTTCCTTTTGGGGACTTTTTTCATCCAGAGAAACAACAACAACAAAGTCACTCGAGGAGAGATCCCGGATGAATGGGGATCATGCTGTTTTTGGTCAAAAACTGCGGAACACCCATTGCGGCGGTGCGGGCAGGCGCACTCGTAAACCACCCATCGTGGAATGGGCACACACATAGAGTCTTCCAACAGAATTCACTGCAGCCGAACGCGCCTCTGAACAACGCCAGCTGGTGCACCGATACCGATGGGTTCCTAGAACACTCATCCAGCAGGGGAAGCCTGTGCTACAGGGGGCGCCCTCCAGAAGGTAATTCCAGTTTGTTTGTTTTTTTTTGAGTGCCCGCCTTGTAAGTTTCTCTTTAACTCTCCTTCTCTATCTGGATGGATGGATGGATGGATGGATGGATAGACAGTTCTGTGTATTAATGTGAATGTGTCTAATTATTAGAATATGCCAGTACTTAATTTTGTCTTTTCCTTTTTATTGATTTATTGGGGTGACACTAGTTAACAAAATTATGCAAGTTTCAGATGCACAATCCACAGTATACTAGTGTCTGTTCATCACCCCAAGTCAAGTCTCTCTGTCACATTTATCCCCCCTGCACCCTCTTCTACCTACCCCCACCCCCGCCCCCGGCAGTCACCACACTGTTGTTCATGTCCCTGTCTATGAATATTTTTCTCATTCTTTTCTTTTTTGCTCAATCCTTCCAACCCCCCACCCATCCCCCTAATCCCCCCAACAGCTGTCAGCCTGCTCTCTGTCTGAGTCTGTCTCTATTTTGCTTGTTAGTTCATTTTGTTCATTAGATTCCACAGTATAACAGAGAGTCCTTACTTTTTTCTTAACCCAGGTTCCAGAGCCTGTGCTTTAAATAATTATGCACACTGTTTATTCATGTGATGTCACTACTCTCTGTCATGCCGGTAGTAAGCTTCCATAAATAAAAAGGGTTTCCTTCCCTGTAAAGCTTCGACATTATATCAGATTCCTTTGCTATATAGCACTCTAGGAAGCCATTATAAATTAACTGTGGCTCTCGCGGTAAAGCCTGTCTCCTAACCCTAATTGCTAAACCAAGCTCAGCAAGGACAGGGTGCATTTCTTAAATCTCCTTTTATCAGGGTGTTGTTAATGATTTAAAGTTGCTCAAAGGTAAAAGTTATTATACAGTTCCATCAAAATTCTTCCTGCAAATTATCCTCCAAATAATTTTTTGAGTAAGTTTTAGGTCTTGATTTAAACTCCACAGAAAGACATTATAAAGTGACTGCTTCATTTCTTCATATCTGCCTTTTCTATCACAGTATTCCAAAGCAGAAACCACAACTTTGTTCTTTCGTCAGTTCCTTGTCCTAAAGTTGTAACACATTGTTTGATTTTCATTTAAGACCAGCATTTTAGGAGTTGATATTTGTATATAATGAGTTGTAAGCCTCTTCACAAATTGGGAAGAGATGTATTTTACAGCTAGTATCTACCATATATTGTTAGAAATATATCTAACATGTATTATAATATATCTAACATATAAGATATAACAATACATCTAACATATATTGTTAGAAAAATGTGTGTTGTTTGACCTTACTAGTTGCTACGTGAGAGTTTGTTTAAAGAGGTTAACTTTATAAAATCACCAAGTCATGTAATTATTTTTATAAAATGACTTTATGACAAGGTTCACTGTTTTATAAGTGGTTAGTATTCTGCTTTTTCCTACGAATGGTCCGTGAGGGGTTTTCACTATTTCTTTTATTTTTTTCTTTTGAGAGAAATAAGAGCTTTTTCTTTGGATCTTAGCAAAAAGAAAGAATATTAAGTCACTTTAGGGAACAGATAACCTAAATATATTTACCTAGTTTCAGTAGCACGCCCAGTATTCATAACAGTTGTTAATTACCTGGTTAGAAGACACTTGAATTTTTATGTAGTATTTTTTATCTTAATTATCTACCTTTCAGCCAAAAAAGGAAAAAGAAGTACAAATCATACAAGGGTGAGCAAAGGTAGGTTTATAGCTATGAGTGTGCCTAACACAGTTTATCCTTATTTATTATTTTTAAGTTATTGTATTCATTTGTATTATAACTGTAAATCTATTTGCCCACCCTTGTATTTATTATACATGCAGAATTTATTGTTCTATTTAATTTTATTAAATTTACATCAATAGTAGTAGCTGTAGTATATCCATAATCCCTTAATTCAGGGTATATGATGTTACCCTAAGATCTGAAATGACATATTTAACTATATGGCCCAGTGAGGTCAAAAAAACAAGTGACTAACATATATTGTAGAAAATGATCTTTATGGCATTGTTACTAATCACTGTTTTTTAAACTAAATAGTATAAGGTACAAATCCATGTGTTGGAATTTATTCCACAATGATTGTTGCATTTTGAATTTGGTTTTCCCCAGTAAGTTTACCTGAACACACTCCAGGGATGAAATATATCTCTGCAGGGAATAAAATATATGCATTATTTTTTAGGATATATGAGCCTTGTGAAAAACTACATTGACATTCTATGCCATTAAATAGTTTATCCTAAAGCAAAAAGTCTATCTTTTTCACAAAAAGAAATGGAAGAAACTTTAGAAGTTATTTGGCTCAACAAATATGCAGATGCTTTTAAAAATATGTTTTACTGAAGAGAAAACTCACCATATCCTGAGAGAGAACACTCCTCTTTTGAAATTGGTGTAATTGTTACAAAGTTCTTCCTTAGGTAAATTGGAAAGATGCTTCCTTCTAATTTTCTTTACTTTCCTTTTGTAGGAATCAAAGAGCAAATCTACGCTCCCCTTGACCTACCAATCCTTAGTGAATGTGTTATGTCTTACGATAGCCTTTGTTCCTTAGGATTAAATAATTTTATTCCTTTCATTTCTTTTTCTATGTATTTTTTAAAAAACTTTTTTTTTTTTTAGATTTTATTTATTTGATTTCAGAGAGAGGGACATAGAAGGAGAAATAGAGGAAGAGAAACATCAGTGTGTGGTTGCCTCTTATGCACCCCAGGTACTGGGAACCTGGCCTGCAACCCAGGCATGTGCCCTGACTGGGAATCAGACGGGTGACCCTTTGTTTTGCAGGCCCATGCTCACTCCACTGAGCTACACCAGCTGGGGTTTCATTTATTTTTCAAAGGGCACAGTTACCAGTGTATTCTAGTTGCTTGGCTGTGGTGTTGTCAATATGATACTCAGATTGAATATTATAACTGTGGATGGGGTCTGACCAGATCAGAATAGAGCTGGGTATTCTGCCTTTTATTTACCTGGTCATTGTGTTTCTATTAACTCAGCATAAATCCGACTCACGTAAACTTGATAACAACGCTATGATGTTACATTTTTCTTAATGGCTTAATCAGTCCAGTACCTTGACCACTTATCATTATGCAAGTCCTTTTTATTGAAAGTAAATATAGCACTTACAGTATCTATTAAATGTTAGATTGTAGCAATCAAAATATTTTAATCAAAAAATAAAAATAAAAAAACAAAAAATACTTTAATCACTTCTGTGGCTTTAGATGTATAATAGAGAATCTGGTACGTAGTGGCTACTCAATAAAATTTTTTGAATAAATGTTGCTGAATAAGATATCTTTGAATTTTAATGTGTAATTTCTTAGCACTATTTTAATGGAATATTGATAGCAGATTTTGTAGGTATGATTATAGGCTCCATTCAATTTGCTGATATATAAATACCATAAAAGACAAGGTCAAGGATAGGACTTGATGACAGTCCCATCAGGGACTCCCGAGGGCTTCAATTAACTTCTGCGATCATTTATCAGCGCTAAATATGTGACAGGCCTGTGAAGGCACTAACAATATGTTACCCTAAAAAAATACACAGGCTATCTGACATAGCCTATTAATTGACACTTATTAGGTTAGTTAACAGTGAATGCATTTCTCTATACCATCATTTGTATCTCATTTCACCTTACGTTCATAAAGCTATTAGCTGAAGGACTTTAATGCTGCAAGATAAACTATGCCTTCAGCATTTATACAATTTGCCAACCTGAGCATGCCATAAAAGTGATACTAGGTTTGATTTCAATGATTCATTCATGATGAAAACACCCCCAGATGGCTGTATGGCTTGATATTATAAAGGCCTTTGTTTTATCAGCTCCTCCATTGTCCCAGTGATCTTGGACAAGTTACTTAAAATTTCTCAGCTTAACTCTTTCCTCTATTAGTACCCAGGTACTAATAGAATATACTGGAGAGAATTGTTTGGTTGGGTAAGGAAGATCATCAATGGTCTCAGATTTGTGCACTTGGAAAATAGATTCTGTGACTGTGATGCTGCATACAGAAGATTGTTTAGAGAAACTCTTGGAAAGCAACTCCTGTAGGAGATGGAAAAATTGGGCAGAGGAAGAAGTGAAATGTTCTGTCGTTCCCACAGAAGAGGCACACGATTCCATGGGGGCTCTGGAGGTGGGATGTCTGCAGATCAGAGCCAGGGGGTGGGTGTTTGAACTCTACTACCTGGACCAGTCATAGGATGCAAGTAGCCCCTGAGAAAGGAGGCGGAGCCTTGGGTGGGCAGCGTCCTTTGACAGAGGGCAGTACCAGAGAGGGGCCCGAGTGTGGCACCACTATTGCCACCTAAGCCCACACCACGTGGGCCAAGGTCATTATTACAGTGCCTATTGCACATTAACTGAATATGCATTTGCAGTGATTACTATCATAATTATTCCTTTCCGTCTTAAATTTATCTATTCACTTTTTTAGGTATTCCACTCTGGAATTTTTCTTTGATCTTCCATTCATTTTCTTTAGGTGTTCTATTAAATTTGTCAGTTCCCAATTCTATGAGAAAGGGAAGTTACCTTTTAAAAAGATTTATTGATTTATGATTGATCTATGATAAATTACACATGTTTAAAGTATACAAATTCACATTCTGTCTCTCTTTCACAAACACTCACACATTTGTAAAACTATCACTACGATCAAAACTGTGAACATTCCCATCACATCCAAAAGACTCCTTGTACTGATTTGTAAACTAGACCCTCTCCACCTAGCCACCACTGATCTGTTTTCTGTCATTGTAGGTTTCTCATTCTAAAATTGTATGTAAATGAAATTATCCAGTATGTACTTTTGGGGGGATCTGGCTCCTTTGACTCAACATGATTATTTTGTAATTTGTCCATGTTATAGGTCAGTAGTTCATTTCTTTTTTTTTAATTCAATTTTATTTTTTTTTATTTAGATTTTTTAGTTTTATATTTAGAGAGAGAGGAAGGGAAGGAGAGAAACATCAATGTGTGGTTGCCTCTTGTGTGCCCCCAAGTGGGGACCTGGCCTGCAACCCAGACATGTGCCCTGACTGGGAATCGAACCGGCTACACTTTGGTTCGCAGCCCACGCTCAATCCACTGGGCTATACCAGCCAGCGCTTAGTAGTTCATTTCTAACTGTGGAGTGTTTCATTGTGTAGATATACCAGAATTTGTTTCTCCAGTCACCTGTTCACAGAATTTATGTTGTTTCAAGTCTTCGTCTGTTATAAATAAAGCTCCTGTGAACATTCAGGTGCAAGCCTTGTATGAATATATACTTTTATTTCTCTTCGGAAAATACTTGTGCGGATGGTTTGGTCAGATAAGTGATTTGCAAATATTTTCTTCAAGAGTATGTTTTGTCTTTTGAGTCTATTAACAGTGTCTCTCAAAGAAAGCAGTTCTTACAATCTTACTGATCAAGGCTTCTTATAATTTTTTTCATGAATCAGGCTTTTGGTGTTTTATCCAAGAAATTTTTGCCTAACCAAAGGTCAAAAAGATTTCCTACTATATTTTTGACTAGATGTTTTAAATTTTAGACTTTATATTTAGGGCTCTGATGGATTTTGACTTATTTTTTTATATGGTATAAAGTATGGATCAATGGTCACTTTTGTCATATAGGTATTCAGCTATTCCAGCAACATTTGTGAAAGAGACCATCCTTTCTTGATGGAATTGACAATTCAATTTTGTCACAAGCCAATTTATTATTTATGTGGTGGCCTATTTATAGACTATTTAGTTACATGTATTGTTTTTCTACAAAATAACTTTAAAAAATAGCCACGGCATTATTCAGGTGACATGTCTCTTCTTGAATGACATTTTGCTTGTGTATATCTTTCAAGGAATTTTTCATTTCATCTGAATTGTCAATTACTGGCATAAAATTGTTCAAAGTTATTATTTTTAACTCCTTTTCTATAAATAGAACCTGGAAGAACATGACCTTTCTAGTTTTTTACATCATTAATTTGCGTCTTTTCCCTTCACCCCCGACCCTGATGGCTGTAAATTTATCGACTCCGTTGATCTTCTCAGCATCACGGCCTTTAGTTTCATTGATTTGCTTTGTCATTTCTTTTTTTTTCATTGTTTTATTTTCTTATTTTTGTTTTATTTCTTACATTTTCTTTGGGATAAATTGCGCAACTAGTTTCTTCAGGTGGAAGGTGAGATAATTGATAGAGTCCTTTTAACTTTTTAATTTGTATAGTCATTTGATGCTTTAATTTTTTTCTGGATGTTTCACTTGTGCATTTATATTCAAATAATTATGTATCTATCACTTTGTTAGAAGGAAAAAAGAGACTGGTTAAAGGAGAATGTGGTGTGCCAGCCCCAAACCTGAATTTACACTATTTTCAACTTTCTCCTCACACACGTGTTTCCTAATGTAGGCCAAAGACATCCACGTAAGCACGACTTATTCGCGCTCAAAAGTGATTGATCTAGACAACCTATGAAATACTGAACCCCCTCCTCCTGTCGCTGGACGCACGAACACTGCAGATACTCCTGGTTTAAAGGAGCAAGACTGACTCTGGAGGATCAGTCCGAATGCCAAGATGGATGGGTGACAGCCACATCGACTGTTCAATGTAGTTATGCCCGTAAAAGTGACCAGGTAAGCACGGGAACATGGAAGTCCGCTTATCCCTCACAGGGACGTCTGTCGGGGTTTTGTGAAGTTTTCAAGCCTCAAGAGCA
>CM052549.1:77568914-77591615 GCA_028533065.1 Trachops cirrhosus
ATCTTTTAAGCACCCGTGAGGATAATCATACAATTTTTGTGTTAGATGTAATTAATAAAGACAATGATACCTTGACCTTTCTTAGTATTGACTCATCCTTGCAATCTGGGATTAAACACTGAACATTCATGGTTTTGGGTTTTTTGAACATGCAAATTATTGTTCCATAAGATTTTATTTAGTGTTTTTGCATAAATATGAGTCTGATTAGCTTGTCATTTTGTGTGTGTGTGAGAACTCAACATCAAACCTTAATAATTCTAAAACAACAACTAAACACACATACACACCCCTGCCTTTTTATAAAATGGGCAAATAACTGAAAACATTGATTTATTGGTAAGGGCCCAGGTTGGGTTATGCAAAGAGAGGCTCTCAGCTTACTCTGGTGGCAAGGGAATAAACAGGAATTTGAAGATTGTAGGTTAGAGGAAGGAAGACAGAAGGAGAGAGGGCTGTGATCTAACAAATCGTATCAACTTCTCGCCTGAAGAAAAATTCTGATCTGAGTGGGAGTTTGTGTGATAAACTTGTCAAGTGCAGAGATACCTAGTACCGTTGTAAAATGCCTCTCATTCCCCTTGGTCCTGCTGTGTGTGCTCCGCTCCGTGGTGCCTCACTTCTCTCAGTCTGCAGACACAACAGCCTGGCATTACTTCCGTGGGAAACTAAGGGCAGGGAAGTGGAGAGGTGTGCCGCCTCCTCCACTGGACCCAGTGTGGTGGGAGTATCACCTCACAGAATTCCAGGGCAGGACCAGGCTTGAAGTGGAGCCCAAGGTAGAGTCACACTAAGGATTAGGAGTTGGCGAGTTAGGAGTTTAGAAATGAGTGTGAAATTGGACTGCTTTATCCTGAAATGCTCAGGGAAGGTGACACTGGAAAGATTAAGCTATAAGTAATGCAGTAAAGATCTCTGATCATTGCCAGTTTGACAGGTAAGGATCAAAGAGAGAGCAAGTTGCTCAATGATTCAGTAAGCTGAACTTTAAAATGTGTTTCTAGTTGTCAATGAAATAGTGCTACACATGGTTGGCGTCTTAGATTTCCACTTGGCCGACTGCAAAGATTAATGACCAATGTTGCAGGCATGAAAGAAAAATCATACTGATTCTAGATAAATGCACAGCACACTCTGCAATTTCCGTAAGTAGCACTTTAAGTGTTTTTTCCTCCTGAGTAAAGCTGTATTTTTAATTCTGTGAAGAAGTAAGAACATATTCTATACTCTTACAGAACTTTATCAAAAAGCATTTTATTTTTGCATTTATGCATTTTAAGCATTGGCTATTTTTATGCATTTTTGCATTCCTGGTAAATTTTTTATTGAATGCCAGATACTGTAGCTTTTACATTGTTCAGTTCTGGATTTTTTTCATTTATTTAAATATTCTTCCACTCTGGTTTGAGATACAGGAAAGTTACTCAGAAAACAGGCTGTTCCTTTCTGGTTTGCTTTAAAACAATGTCCGACAGTATCAGAGTTCTGTCTAGGACTAAACATCTTCTGAGGAAGAACCCATCTGAGCACTTATTCTCAGTGATACCCCGTGAGTGATGCGAGTTTTCATGTAGGTAGTTGTGAATACAGACTATTGTCGGTCTGTGCAAACTCTGGAAATTGTTCCCTTTCAACTTGCTGGTTGGTGCTTCTCAGACTTTGTATAGTTTCTTAACATTTGGTGGCTAATGAATTCTTAGCTGAAGACTCGCTCTGGACTCTGCATTTCCCTGGTGTTCTCGCTGTATGCTGCTGTCTTCCCCGTGGAGAACTCTTGCTGCCTTGTCCTCCTGATAAACTGGTTTTATCTCCTGGAATCAGGACTCCCCCAGGCTGCTTCTGCAGCCCCTCTTTGCACCTCCGCCCGCCCGGGAGTGCTCCCCAGGCAGCCAGCTGTTGCTCCGCCCGAGTGCTTCTCATTCATCTCCCACAGACCAGTCTCCTTCGCTGCCGGATGTCCAGGGTCTTGAACTGCTGTCGTATATGTTCTTCTAATTTTTTAGTTCTTTCAGATGGGAAGATAAATTTGGTTCCTATTATTCTACTTTAAACTAATGTTGATGCAGCAATGTCTTGGGTTTTTTTTCCTTAATTAATAGACTTTTTTAAAGATCCACTTGAAGTTTAAAGAAACGTTGAGCAGAAAGTACAGAAAGTTCCCATATACCACTTTTCACTACCATCCCCTCCATACAGTTTCTGTTGTTATTAACATCTTGCAGTAGTGGTAAATTTGTTACCATTCATGAATCAGTGTAGACAGATGATTAACTAAAGTCCGTAGTTTATATCAGGGTTCAGTCTTGTGTTCTACAGTTCCATGGGTTTTCAAAAATGCATACTGTCTTGTATCCATCATTACATTTTATACAGGGTAGTTTCAGTGCCCTAAAACTCTGCTGTGCTTTGTCTGTGTATCAGCCCCTCCCTCTTTCCTGCCTCTGGCAACTACTGATCTTTTATGTCACCATAGTTTTGCCTTTTCCACAAAGTCATGTAGTTGGAATTATACAGTATGCAGTCTTTTAAGAATGGTTTATTTCACTTAATAGTATGCATTTATAGTGCCTCCGTGTCTTTACATGGCTTGATAGCTCATTTCTTTTTACTGCTGCATCATATTCTGTTGCATAGTCGTACCGCAGTTTGTTGATCCATTCATCTATTAAAGAACATCTTGCTTGATTCCAAATTTTGCCATCATGAATAAAGCTGCTATAAAAATTTGTGTGTAGGTTTTTGTGTGGACACATGTTTTCAACTCATCCGATTAAATATTAAGGAATGCAGTTGATAATCATATGGTAAGATTCCATCTGCTTTTATAAGATACTATAACCCTGTCTTCCGAAATGACTGTGCCATTTTGCAGTCATTCCCAATAAACGAGAGTTCCTCTTGCTCCATATCTTCATCAGCATTTGGAGTTGTCAGTGTTTTAGTTATTAAACCATTCTAACACGTGCAGAGTGGTGTCATGCACTTGCATATGGTACATGGTAGGTGCCTTACAGGTATTAGTTCATTTGCACTTCTGCCTCATCCTCATTCGTGCTGAAACATTGGTTTGGTTTCATACCATTGTGAACGATTGGCCTGACCACATTCACAGCCTGGATCCCACTTATGCTATCAGTTGCCCTTCCCTCTTTCCTGGATAAGTTACTGACATTTATCTTGTTTCTTTTAATTTGTGATACTCCATCGCGCCAAATACTGACAATGTACAAAACCTTATTTATGGCGGTAGTACAAAAATCAACTTGTTTATTCTCATTCTGTAGCTTAAATGATTTCCAGAAATCTTTTTTTTTGTTTGTTTAACAAATCTAAAATGGATAATAAAGCCATTAGGTCCCACTTTGGAATGAATTTTGTCCCCCTGAATTCATATGTTGAAGTTACAATCCCCAGTGCGATGGCAGTTGGAGGTGGGGCCATTGGAAGGTAATTAGGTTTAGATGAGGTCGTGGGGCGGGGGCCCCACAATGGAATAGCGCCCTTATAAGAAGAGGAAAGCATGGAGAGATCTCTCTGTGCCGTGTGAGTCCACAGTGAGAATGTAGCCATTGGCAAGCCAGGACGAGGGCCTTCACCAGGAACAGAATCAGCTGCCAGCTCGGTTTGCGACTTCCCAGGCTCCAGAGTAGTAAGAAAGAAATGCCTGTTGTTTAAGCCATCCGGCCTATGGTATTTGTCAGAGTGATCCCAGCTGAGACAGGTCCCCAACTGCCAGGCTCTGTCCAACAGTGTGTGCTCAGGGCCATATCACATGGCCACCTGTACTGTCATCAGAAAAAGTAATCAAATTTATGTTGCTGTTCGAGGATGTCTGCAAAGTAACATAAAATCCTGTACGAATTATCTTGGTTTGCACCATGGCACCACTAGTATGTCAGGGAAGGTTTTGTCCACATAAAACCAAAATATCAACCGAACTGATTATAGGTGTTAAGTACACTATTAAAAATGTAACATCACAATATTTATGCATATGAAATATTTTGAATGTACAGAGGGGAAGTATACTTGATACTTTCAAAGTAACTTTTCAGTGCACATCAGTTTTTCCTTACTCAGCATTTGAGCACTGAAATATACTCACTGATTTAATATGGAGCTTAAGTCTATTTATACCTATAGATTCACATGTCACCATGCACAGGGACCTCAGGGTGTAACTGCGAACACGTGCACACTTCTGGAAAGCTTTTTTGAGTAGCCATGCTAGAGATAGTGCCAGTCATTCAATTGCTAATCTAGAATTTATATAATGCAAACACTGCCGTGAAGTCATGAGGCTGAGAAGCAGCAGCATCATTTCATATAAACATTGTCTCAACCTCTTCCTGCTTCTTTCATGAACACATTTTTCTGCATATTTAATGCTTAGAGCAGAGCACAGAGTTTAGAGTTTCTTTTCAAATTCAAACTTTATAGCAAAGCCACAACGCCATGTTAATACAGCAGCTGTAATGTATTTCTAGTTAAGTTGTCATAAAGTCAAGGGCTTGTCGCATCATCACTTTTGAAGGTCGGCGCCACGGAGGGAAAAGAGCCATTTGTACTGGATTGCCATGGTAGTGTGTAATCTACACGGTAATAAATATCACAATATATTTCATTTTTATATGTTTTTGATGAAGAGGTAAAAGTGCATCTTATGCCGTCGCTGTTCAGAAATTGCTCATCTGTTTGGAACGAGGGTAAAAGAGACTGAAGCTAAACATTATTTATGGAGACATTGTCACTCACTCACGCCACCGCTGAAATGAGCGGAGGACGCCAGTGCTGTTTCATTCACAGTATTGATTTCTGGAGCTTGCCCTGTAGGGTCCTGGGTGTGTATGCTAGATGAATGTCAGAAAATGGAAATATTAAGAATAGCGTGGTTCCTTTGTTGTTTTTTTTTATTTATGTCATTTTGATCATTTATATCCCTTAGAAATGTAACTGGAAATATCTTTTAGATCTCACTTCACTGCTTTTATGTGGTGCTTGATACTTATGAGTACATTAGAAATGTTTACGTGCTCATGGATATTAATGTATATATTTATATTTTGTGTATATATATTTTATATACACACACAAGATCTGTGCAGAAGTTATCCAGCTGTATAATATGAAAAATAGAGACATATATTGAAGAAGATACAAGATACAAGAAACATTGTACACAGGACAATGATGCCTTAGTCCCCTCCAAAGTAGGCACCTTGGGACCTCACACAGTTCTCCCAATAGCCATCAGCTGCCCCGTCATATTTTCCTGAATTGCACTGATGGTCTGAAATCTCTTCCCTTTCAAAGATGATTTTAGTTTTGGGAGAAGCCAGATGTGGCAGGGCACCAAATCTGTGCCGTAAGGGAGCTGAGTCACCTCGGTGATTTGATATTTGTCCAAAAAATTCTGCATAAGATGTGATACGTGAGCAGGCACATTGTCATGATAAAGCTACCAATCAGCAGTTGACCATAGCTGCAGTCTTCTGAACCATCTGAATAGTTTCTGCAGAGGAATATTCAAGCTTAATGCAAAATCGATGCAGATATGTTGCTCCACTCATTCAGTCAATTTGAACGTGACAGCCACACAGTGCACATGCTCACTCAATGGCATCTACTGTCCCCACTGACTAGTGCAGTGAAGTCGTCATTGTTCACACATGTGCATTCCAGTCCACTCTCCTGGGCTGCCAGGTTACATCAATGTCACACAAACTGTTCTCATTATATTAACAGTGGCTGGACTTTTTCCAGACAGACCTTGTATATGTATGTATTTGTGTGTATTTTACTTAAGTGTAGTTCCTTACACTAACAAAGATTTCAGAGAACGAGCTGTAGTGTCTGTTCATGAAGAATGACCTGGGAGAGGCGTAAACATGCGTCTCCTCCCTGGCTTAGCCTCTGTTCTCTCATTGATTTGGTTTTCCTCTTTCCATTGCTGTTAACTACACTCATCACTCTGCAAAAAGAACACTTCCCTGTTTATTAGCTAATTCTCATTTCCCTTTTATGGTCTACCCATGACAATTCATGCAAAGTCACTCCTAACATCCTGCTTAATTCTTCATTGCCATGAGGAGAGGGAGCTTCAGAAACAAGATGGCAATGAACTCTGGTCAGATCAGTGCACCAGCAGTGCGGGAAGGAGTGGAGGGAGAGAGGCACCAGGTGCTTTGCTGTGCTTCGCTCCTGCTCCACGTCCTCTCAGCCACATCCTGCTGCTCCCGAAGCCCCTCTGCCTGGGCTCTCTTCTTCCACCCCAAAGTCTGAAGCTCTGATGTGCAGGCACCTCAGCTAGGTCTGGGAATGGAGGCGGCCATTGTGATCGCCTCTCTCTTTCCCCAAACTTCTTCCTTCTCGATTCCCAAATCAGGTGCTGGGACTAATCCACCTTTCTTATTTCTAAATTTTAAGGGTTCCTTTCTTTTATTAGGAATGACAAATGGTGAGTAGCAATAATCTTCCCTTTAAAAGAGCATCAAAGTGTCCAAACATGCTTATATATCATTTCAGTGTTTATGAGATTATTATCACAGAAAAGCAAAAATTAATGCTGCCTACACATTTAGGCACATCCGTACTGACTGCAGCAATTTCTGGGTAACCTTGGAGTATTCATTGACTCTTTGATTACCACAGTCCATGTATTCATCACGTGTATACATGCTAGTGCCAAAACAAGGGGACAAGGAAGACAGAAATATACCTCCTACCTATAATTTTAGAAGTAGTAGGAGTGAGGTTTTCAGTTAAGTGGAAGGTCATCACATAAGAATGTATACTTCTAATAAGAATTTTAGAAACATAGAAGTTGATGATATATTTCTAGTTGGCGAAATGAGTGATTTTCAGTTACATATGTTTATGTGCATGTCCATACGTGTGCGTGCATTCATGTGCATTGGGAGAGAACATGCTTGTGTCATGAATGCACCCTCACTTTTCCCTTCCACACATTTTACAGAGTTATTTTCAAAGTTGGAACTTCTCAGTGTTACATCTAAGTGCATCATGATGAATACATCCACTCTTGGTCTCTGAAGAGCAAGGCAGAACCCGCTCCAGAGGTGAAAAATTAACGGAATGGAAAATTCAATATTACAGCTCATTGATGTGAGTAGCTTTATGATGTATCTAGTTATTCAGTATACTTTTGTACACTGGTTTTACATATAGGAGACTTGTATTTTTCAAAAGCATTTAAAATGCACTTCAGTAAAAACTTGAGCCAACCCACAAGAGTCAATCTATCTGCCAGATTAGCTCAAATCTTTTGGTTTTTTGGGTTTTTTTTTTCAGCATTACATCAAGAGTCTATTAAGAGAACTTACATATGAGACATGTCGTGGGCGGCAGCAACATTACGTGGATACCCTGTGCTACATGGCAGGTGCAGAGGGTCATATCAGTCAGGGCACGGCAGACAGGGATACTGGGGTGTGACCAGCCCCCCCATTATCTGCAGATCTGCCTCCTTTAAGATCTCTTTAAGATTAATAAGTCTCTTTTTTAAATTAAATTTTAAATGCATTTCTGTTATTGTAACAGTTTAATTGAGAAATTGACATACATCACTATATACATTTGAGGTAATATAGTGTGATGGTTTGATTTATGTATACTGTGAAATGATTACCACAATAGTTTCAGTCTTTATTTATCAAATTAATATACAGTTTGTCAAACTAAGAGGGTTATGATAGGGACAGCCAGAAATTCTTGAGAAACTTCACTACACGTTGTTAGTTGATTGATTAGTTAATTAGCATAGAATCGTCATTGATTGATTGCTTGATTACTATTGTCTGTTCAACCATTATTGGTATGTTTCAATGACAGTGCCTTTCCTATGCTTTGACCAGAAGGCATGATTGAGCAGTACCATGAACAAAACAAGTTAATGGAAACAAAAACCACAGAGGCTTTAGTCGAATTCAGGCTGGATACGGGGCAGGTAAGTCTTTCGGCTGCCCCTCCCACTCTCCCAATGCAATGTAGTGACATTGGGCCCCACAAGTGGACTTGCGCACAGCCTTGCAGTTCACATCTCCTCGCATCTCTGTAGCCAGAGGCACTGGGCCCGCGGTGAACAGAAACAGTGAGAATGGGCACTCTTGTTTTACTCCCGTTTCTGTGCAGAAAGCATTCAGTCTCTCCCTGTGGCACATGGTGTTGGCTGTAGGCTTTCCCTGGACCCTTTCTTCAATCCGGGAAAGTTCGTCTGTTCCCAGCTTGCTGAGAGTTCATCAGCATGCTTGTTGAATTGTGTCCAATTTATCTTCAGTTTCTAATTCAGGTTTTTTTGATGTTAAGTCATCACTCCGATAATTACACTATTCTCCTGAGTATTCTCTGTGTAAGTGTTTGTTTCAATTATGCACTTTGTTCCTAGAATTGCTTTTTTGATAGGATATTTCATAAATGTTTTCTGAGTTATAACATGGTTAATTTTACATGGTTAAACTTATAACTTTATCATGGGACTGATTTTATCACATTTTGCACAAGTTTGATTATGAACTAAGGCCTAGTCAAACACTGTCCACAAACTTTTTTTCTAGTCTCCCAGGACACTCAGTGTGACCTATTGCTATTAAGCTGTTGAATATTTTAACAGCTACCATTTTGAACAGCTTTGTTTTTGTTACAGGAGCATAACCAGAATGTTAAAATGATTGAATTAGAACTAAAATACCAATGTGCTGCTGTTAGGTAAGTACCATGGAATAGACATTTTTTAGGAATTTAATGTTCAAGTATAAATTTATGTGATTTTTAGTTCTATGAAAAAAGTGAATTAGTTTCTTCAAAAGCGCTGAGCACATTGATTTGAAAATTTGTACCTTATCCACCAGCATCTGCAGTAAAGCATTTCATTGCATAAAAGTCAAGAAAAACATTCCCTGAAACTTTGTTTAAATGAGCTAATTTTTCATTCAAACTATAGCGTGGCCATAAAAATCTAGGGGTCACATTCACAGTAGGACTCCTGACCAGGATTTATTTCAACTAAAGATCCCGGTTCTGTCCAGGCATCCTCTTCAAACCCATCATCATTAATATAATCCTGTTTTATTTGCAATACTTAATATTTTAAGGTAAATTATTTTCACAGCATCCTGAGCTAGCGAGGCAGCAGAAATATCAACATTTTGTGGAGTATTATACAAAGATTAATTCTATTACATCTGACTGTGATTCTCCAAGGTACATGAAAATCACATAGGGATGTCTCTATACTTTCAGGCCCATAAAATTGCTGTAGGGGGCTGTAACGTGGCCCTATAAAGTTCACTCTGCCCCCAAGAGAAACCACGAAGAGCAACATGATTTGAACTATGCTGTGTTGGTAGAATTAATACAGCAAGAAAAGAAAGTTCACTTCAAGCACAACTTTAGCTTCACTGTAGCAAAGAGTACTATGCATGAGTAGAAACTGGATATCCATGATGACTGAAAACAGTCTCTCCAGAGACTGTCAGCCCAAGAAGAAATAAACAATGTAAAAGAAGAATAGTATTTACTCCCAAATTTGAATATAAATTTTGGAAATCTTTCCCAAGATGGAGGAATAAAACTTCTCACATCCAGGTTTCTTGCTCGTATCTGACTAACTTCTCATTGGGTTTTTTTTCTGCCTCTGGAGATCTAATAGTGGGTAGGAGGGACCTACAGGTTAGCATTTCTGGCTGTTTTACACCCTCATACATGGGTAGGAAGGATGGATAATGAAGTCGTCATCTTCCACAGTGATGATCAACGTGTGTGATTGTCGAGGTAAGAAGCTGTAGGCGTGGCTCCCTTTATCTGTCATCACGGGAAGTTCCTTTGACACCATCGAGACCTTGCCAGATTTCCTTTCTATTTTATTCTAAGGTTCTGGAATATGTAATCATCAGTCTTTCCTTAAAACTAAATCTAATTTGAGACTACAGTTCCTAAAACATATCTCCTTTAAAATTTCCTGTAAAAACCCTTTGAAGGAACTCATTCTGCCACAACTACTGTGCATTTGCATCTGACTTTCAAGGCCCCTGTGCCCTTATTTCCGTCTGTCCAGTCTTATTTTAACTGTATTCTGCTGGGTCCCAAGGGCCAGCAGGGGTGAATCATTGCCCTGCAGTTCTCCTTCGTTACGCTTCCGCCTAAGCCCTTCTTCGACCTCCTGTCTCCCCTTCTGCTCCGACTCCTTCCCGAGTCCAGGCCAATACCTTCCAGCCGGGGGCACAGCGGCCAGCATCTCCCACGGCTCTCTGAGGCACCTGTCTGTGACACAACGTCCTGATGTCTTTCTACCGGAAACGGTGCTTCTGTTTACCGCCGTGTGCGACCCAGAGCGTGACCCCAATGCATCTGTTTTGAGGGAATGTTAAGAAATTGGTAATCAGAATAACACAGAGCAAAAGAATAACCTCAAAACCACACAGGCAAAAAGCACCTCTTACAGTTTCTCTGTCGCTTTTCAAACGAGCACTAAAATCCCTCCTCCAGGCAGACCGTGATTCCGTACAAGCTACACGAGTGGTGGAAGGCCCTTGTCGAAGCCTGTTCAGACTGTTAGCGACAAAGTACCACCGGCTGGGTTGCGTATGAACAATGCAGATTCACTTTTCACAGTTTTAGGGGCTGAAAGCCTGAGATCGAGGTGCCAGCCTGACTGAATTTTGGGGAGGGCCTCCTTCCTGCGTCCCCACCTGGGGTGGAGGGAGCTAGCAGTATCGGGTGGTCTCGTTTTTAAGGCCCTGATACCATTCATGTGGGCTGCACCCTCATGAGATCATCACTTCTCAGAGGCCCCACCTCTAAGCCCATCATCTTTGGGGGTTAGGATTTCAACATATGAATTTGGGGAGGACTTTTAGATTGTAGCAGGCATGAACTTTTAAATAGTAAAACAATGACAAAATTCTAAAGAAAAAAGTAGACTTGTATGTATGAAAAATTTTGAAAAATTATTTAAGGGTTGTTAAACAAATTAAGGGAAACAGATTGGGAAAATTAGCAATAAATATGATAATGAGATAATATCTTAAAAATAAAAAAATTTGTACAGTCGATTTAGGAGATGAAATTTTACTCCTGAAAGTGTCGCTGCGGCCGTGGACACTTGGTTCCACTGGTTGGGCACCCCTTTGGGGCTTGAAGGGTCACCTGCTTTCCCAAAAATACATGGATTCAAAAATAAAGCCAGAGAACTTTAGGAAGTAGGAATGAATTCTCAGAAAGAAATCAATTTCCCACCATAGTAGGATGGTGATTGATTTTTATTATCTTTCCTGTTCTTTTCCAGGTTACCCGATTTTCTATAACTATGAATTATTACTTTTATGATTATAAAAAGAATTCTGTGGGTCTGTAGTGTTTTTAAGAAATGAAATAAGTCCTCCTGCTCGTGAACTGGCGAGGAGCACATCTACAGGAAGGGGAGAATTGTTCTCTTAGCTGTGATAGAGACCACAACAGCCGCCCTCAATGGCGCCCAGCGGAGGGCCGCTGAATTGAGCTGAGGGTCTCAGGGTCTCCAATACCTGTTCTGAGGAGTCAGCGTTTTTCCCACTTCTCTCACGAAGCAGTTTTCAGGAAAAGTGCATTTCGTAGATCCATTTTAGGTCAGAAAATGTAGATGAATCATAAGCTAAAATATATGGCACTGTGATGCTTTTGTTTGAAAAAAAATGACATGCACATAGATGTGGAAAATCCTTTCTCACATCATTTGGAAAAGAGTTTACTCGCAAAGCACATGTAAAATTTTCTGTATCGTTAGTTGTGTGTGTGTGTGCACGTACGGGAATGGGGAAGCTGCTCAGACCTGGGGCTTTCGTTTCTTCGTGCTCGCGAACAATGGTTTGGTTAGGTGACCGTTCAGGTGGGTCCCCTTCAGCTCTTGAATTTCTGACATTCTAAGTCATACTGTATCGGGTCCATTTCTTCTTCTCTTGTCTTCTCCTGTGTTGAACAGTGAGTAGACACAGGAAGAGAAATAACGTTGGCCAGACTGTTGACACTGTCTTCCCGGGTAGATGTTAAAAGTCCTCTTTCCTTGACCTTGCCACTGAGTCAAGTGTAAAAGCAACTCAGAGAGTTTTTAACTTTCAGATTTCAAGTTTTTAAGCCCTCAAGCCTCTGAGTCAAATAAGCAAGGTTTAGAGAAAAGGCAATAGCTCCCTTTCTGAGACAGTACAGGCAAGTTTTCAAATAGTGCTCCCTGGTCTTCGCCGCATTTCGGCTATCCAGAGGGCCCTGTCACCCAGGGCACTGGAATGCCCGTTCCTGTAGCTCAGGACACAGGGTGACCAGTCTCTCTGGGGGAGGACTTTATGAGCATTTTTGTCCAAATCTTAGTGTTTGAGTAGCAGTGATACAGTTTTTAAAATCGTTATTTGTTAATGTAGGTATAGATATACCTACTTGAATATTATATGGTGACATAATTTTTTTAACTCACCCTGATACACTGGGAATCATAATTGAAGGCCATTATCTTAAAGCATCTTTATAATTTTTCATGCTATTTGAAGAAATGTAGTATACGTTTAAGAAAATGGCTCTCACTATAGAATGTTCTTGAAAATAAAAATGATTCCCTTTAATTACTGCTGTCTTTGATAAAGGATGGTCAGCTTAATTTGTCTTTAATTTAAGACAGCATTACTCAAACTTAAGTATTTTTATTTTTTAAAGGTTTTATCTATTTCTAGAGAGGGGGAGGGAGGGAAAAAGAGAGGGAGAGCATCATCCATCTGTGGTTGCCTCTCACATGCCCCCCATGGGGACCTGGCCCACAACCCAGGCATGTGCCCTGACTGGGAATCGAACCAGTGACCCTTTGGTTCACAGGCTGGCGCTCAATCCACTGAGCCACACCAGCCAGGGCAGGTATTTTTAAATGAATACTCTGACAATATTTGCCATAGACTCATCCTATGATTACTATTTTCAAAATTTTATTTTGCAGTTTAGTTTAATAATCAAGTTTATGTTTCCATGAATAAAAGCTGTTTACTTGCAATGTATATATAAGGTAAGCATAAAAATACATGTATAGCCAGATGTGTTATATGTGTATGACCAGAGAATACTATTGGCTTACAAAAATTTTAAAAATAAGTAAAACAAAGCAATAATGCATGTAATTAATTTCTGAGCTGCAAATTAGTTCTTCAATAAAAGCTCTGCAGAAAAATAGGGTTTGTTAACCACTAATAACTATACAGCACACTGTCACTTCATTTGAGATGAAAATGGGGTTTAAAGTTAATTATGCATGGCTATTTTTAAATTGTTAGTGTTCAACCCGCAAATCTATGTAGTAGAAACACATAAAAGAGACTTACCCATTTCTCCAATGCCAAACTTAATTCTTAATCAATCCTACTGATGTAAGTGGTTTTTATGCAACAAACTTATTTGAAGAAGCCATCTGAAAGGCTATTCTGGATCTGTTTTGTAGCACAATGTGGTTATCTAATAACTCCTAGTTTTATGAGCATCAGTTTGTAATTATTTAGGATGTTGGCAGATTTCTTTCTGATAAGTTAATAACTAGGTAATTCAGACCATTACATTTGTTGATTGGAAGGCTGAGTGAATGAACGGAGAGGATTTATAACCAGTGTCACGTCACTTTGTTTTGAGCCAGGCACTGCACTCACAACCTTACAGGTCTGTGCCCTCACTCAGACCACGTTACTGAGTCCCAGTGAGGTGACGTGCTGACACACAGGCTCGCGGAGCTGTGAGTCTCAGCCAAGGCCAGCGTACAATTCCGATGGACTCCCCAGCCTCTCGGGTTTGACCCGGCCACCTCTGGGGAGGCTAAGTGGACTCGAGGACTTCAGCCTGGCCTTCATCCTCTGAAAGCACTTGCTTTCTGCTTCCAGGCAGCAGCTGACCTTGCTGAGGGGGAGCCTGCTCTCCTTCTCTCTGGTCATTTAATCTCAGCTGGCCCAGCCCTTCTCTGCAAACTCTACAAGACTGTGGGCAGGAAACTGATACAAGTTTATTAATATGTCTGCAGTCGGTGTGAATGCACAGTGAGTCAGACAAAATTAAGTCAGATACATTCAGCAGCCTCCGGACTTTCTTTTTATCCGCTGTTCTCTCCCTTCCACTCTACCCATTTTTTCCCTTGCTGCCTTTTCAGCTGGCTTGGTCCTGCCTTTCTAGCTGGGGCTTCCTCCTTCCCCCAGTCTCTTAGTATATCACCTGTTGTAAGGTTGGCTGGCTTACTACTTTTGAAAAAAATTTTTAAATGGCTCGTAAATTTGTGGATTGACAACATTTACTGTTTCCTCATTCTTTTCATGATATAATTTTTTAAAAGTATTTTTATGAGTTTATTTGAGCCCAGCCAATGACCATTTCCAGGAAGCAAAATCTCAATGGATTGAGAAAATGCTCTGGAAAATGGCAGTTTTACTACTTATTTTATACAACAGAATCAGAGGGTAAGATGTAAAAGGAACTACGTGAAATTCATTGGTGATGGATTAGGGAGTGGGAGAAAGCAAAGCAGGGAAACCTCCAGGACTGGGTAAAAGGTCAAATGAATAGACACAGACTTCTTTTACATAGTTGGGTACAGGATAGTTAGCAGTCAGCAATTAACAAGATGACAGTAACAACGAGGAGATTATGGCCTTTTGCCCTAGTGAGGGGTCTGAGAAAAAGGAAGGTACTTTGTTGTGCCAGAGCCATGTTATCAGGCATCGAATACAATACCCCAGATGCAAAAAGACAACAGACAGGACCAGGTAAGATAAAGACTGACCTTTGCTAGGAAAAACTACTGCCCTAGCACATGACTCCCTGCCAGGAACCACTCTTAGTTAGAAGGTTTTAACTGCAGAAATATCATAGAAGGTTTTAACTGCAGACCATCCTAAGTGGTGAATTTCTGTCTCTGAGTTTGTGGGGCCCACCATACAGGGACCTGAACTTGCCAGGTTTAGTATGTGGCCCTTCTTTTGTCCACGCTTCCCCCTTTTGGTCATAAACCAATTGGGAAGGATTCATTGATGACCACCCTTTTGGTTGGATAATGTGGTCCCACGGTGCTAGGAAGGCTCATTGAGCATTTTCTTAAAGGATGACATCACATATATTTCATGACTTGTTAACAGCGATGTATATAAAAGAAGTTAATAGATGATGGAAAAGAGTGGAGACTGAGATTCACGGTCAGCCTGGTGACTGGGTCTATGCCAGGCTTTGCCTGCCTCTGGGGACCCAGCTCGTCGCTAATAGAAACAACAAGGAGGAGGCTCTACATTTGAGTCCAAAGGGCTGGCTCAGATCAGCTCTTTAAAACTTCACTTTTCAACTTATGGATTCTCTCTCATACATCATGCATCCTTCTCGCTTGATTACTTCATCTCCATTAGCATACACATGTGTCCTGGAAATGAATAAAATAAAACCAAACCAAAACTAAACCTCAGATGTCCTTTGACTCCATACTATCCTCCAGCTAACACCATATATTTCTTCCCTCTTTTAGAGCAAAAAATCTCTTAAAGTGATCTATCCTTACCTGCCTTCAACTCCGTCCATCTCTTTTCCTCTTTAATCTATTCCAATGTGACTTCCATCTCAACTACTTAAATCAAATTCTCTTGAAAAAAGTCATCATATTTCTCATATTGCCTAAGTCTATGGGAAGTTTTCTTCTTATCTAACTTCTCAGTCATATTCAATCCAGTCAACCATTCCTTTATCTTGAAGCACTTGTTCACTGGTTTTTGTGATAACATACTTTGGTTCCCAGTGCCTTATTGCCTGTTCCTTCTTGGTCATTTTTTTTCTTCACGACTCTTCTATCAGAACTTTAAAGTTTGGAATTCTTCAGATGCTACTGCTAGTCCCTTTTTCTTCTTTAACTACTTGACCTCTTAGTTGATATCTTGTCTCAGGGTCTTAAATATCTTCTGTTGCTGCTAATTCAAATCTGTTTATTCCTCATTTATATTTATTTGCCAATATGCAGCTTTAAATAGACACTCTGGACTTAAATTGTAATAAACGGAACCACCCCCATCACTAACTTATCTCTTTCCAAGTAAGTCACATGTAATCTCAGTCAAAATTGATTATTTCTGCACCAGATGAAATTCATCAGCAAGTCCAAGTCCTTGTACCTATAAAATATTCTTGAATCCATCTACCTGTTTCATATTAACTACCTCCACTTAATTTCAGCTAGCATCATCTCTCAACTCAGAAACTGAAATTGACCTCAAATTTTGTCCCCCTGCTTCTATTCTTTCCAAGCCATTCCTTACACAATGTATCTGTTCAGTGGCTTTCCATTTCTCTGAGGAAGAATCTAAATAATTTTAATGTCTTTGAAGTACTTAAATGGCCTGCATGCTTTTCCAGTTTCATCTCAGCTCACTCTCTAGTCATCTCTAGACACTGTTCCCCTTTCTGACCCTTCAGCACACAAAGCCCTCTCATACCACAGAGACCTGGCACTTGCTTCCCTTCTGTGTGGAGTGCTCTTCTCTTAGGGAAGGTCATGGTTGACTCGCGCTCATCATGTTGTTCTTGGCACAAAAAAATGTCTCCTGAGAGGTTCCTTTGTGGAAGAACACAGAGCTGACCTCTCCCGCCACACTCTACCATATCTTGTTTATTTCCTTTATAACCCTGATCCATATTTGAAAATGTGTTATTTAGATAACTGTTTACTTGATTATTATTTGTCTTGCTATTAGTATTTGTCATGGAGGCAAATACTTTGTCTCCATAATGCCTGAAGCATATTAGGCCTTAGTTAAGTACTGGCTAAATCTGGAATTATAGGAACTTATAGCTGATTTTGGGAAATCAAGACACATGAAAACATCAGTGTTAGCTCAAGAGAAACATCAAGTAATATAACAAAGCAGTACCTAATTAAATTCTATATGTGATATGGGGGGCCTCTGCCCTCAGAGCCCCTCTGTCCACCATGGATGAGAATAAGTGTACCAAGACATGATCTGCTTGGGGAGGCGAGGTGGCTGATCTCTTAGAGGAGAAGGGCCTTGAGCCTGTTCCTCAATGGGCTTTTATTGGGTTGAATTTGCACAGGAATACAGGTAAAGCTCATTAATCATTGTCAGGCAGTAATGATCAAACAATAGATAACATTCAAAGAACTATGCAAGCTTATTCTGAGTCTGGGCCAATTAGCTAAAGGGCCATAAAACTTTGGGAAACAAACTCATTTCATGCTTGGACCCTTATCATTGAGGGCATTCTTAGCAAAGCAGGTTTCACAGGATTTTATGCATTCGTTCTTAGGCCTGATCACCCTGGGGAACCACCCTTTCCAGCACAGGGCTGCACCTACCTCCAGCATTGTTTTAGGCTTAAGTCAGGTGGGGTATGAGGGCAGCCAAGAGATTAGGAGACTTCTCACAGACAGAATGAGGATTCAGGCTATGTCAAAGCCGAGGGGTGAGGGTCTCTCACCCCCTTTTTCTCTAGCCCCCCAAGTTCTTCCCTGATGGCCCCAATACAACTGTGCCTGTCTTAGGTTGTCCCTCCCTTGAGGAATCTTACCCATCATTGGCTAACCAGTCATTCACCCAGGTCCAAGCAGGGTGAAGTAAAGGAGGAAGAGGTGGCGCCCCAGGTGGGAAGATAAGCTTTGTCTCCTTAGTGGCTTATGGTCCCAAGCTCTTTTGCTCAACCTTAGCCATGGGGAGTTATAACTTCTAAAACCCGGCAGGGCGGTTCCCAACATCATAATAAATAGTAGGAAGCTCTGTAAGCATTAAAAGAGGTAGAAAATATTCATAAGGGGAATATAAATATAGGTATTACATAGAGGGAGATAAAGCCAAGTTTTATAGGAAGGAAATGCAAAGGTATAAAAATAGAGATTTAGTAAACCATTTGTCCTGATGCATAATTTAGAGATGAAAGGGCAGCAAAGTTAAATTAGGTTGTATTTTGTAGAGCTTTAAATGCTAAGTTGAAAAATTCAGAGTTTTAGTGAAGTGAGCTGAAGATGAAAATGAAGTTTTAGATGAAGTTTTAATCAGTGATATATTGGAGCAAAAAAGCAGCATTTGATATGCAATTTAAAAAGTATAATTTAAAGAAGGGGGGTCAGTGATGAGTGAGAAAGGAATAAATGATACAGGAGGAATGACTAGGAAATTATTACACTGTCCATGCAAGAGTGGATGAGAAACGTGGTGGCAGTGACCACGGAGAGGGAAAGTGAGGGATGCATGCAGGCAGCGTTTCAAGGAGTAACAGGAGGATTGTTGATTGGCTGTGCATTGAATAAAGATTAGAATGAGTGAAACATTGCTGGAAGCTTATTGTTGCCATTGAGGAAAAAAAAGACAAAACTGACTTGGGGTCAAAACACACGTACACGCATGCACACTCTTTGAAAAAAGAGTGTCATTACTCACAGATGATATCGTGTGTACCTAAACATCTAAAATGTTATCTAAAACAGATAAACACAGATTATCTAAAATAATCTATAAATGCATAATTAGAATTAAAGAATGAATTTAGTAGGTGTACTAGAGGTAAAGTCAATATATATTTAAAAATATATTCCAGCAAGCAGCGATAGAAAATAAAATTGAAAACAGATTAGATTAATAACAGCATCTATAAACATCAAACTCTTAGGGAAAATTGAATTAAAGCTGTGCAAAATTTAGACACAGAAAGCTACAAAACCTTACTAAAGAAGAATTAAATATATGAAGTAATATTTCACTGTTGTAGCTTATTATATTGTAAAAAGGTCAATTCTCTCCAAAATAAATATTAGACTTAACACAATCTCAATCACAACCACTGCCTGGGATTTGACAAGCTATCTGGAAAAGCAGGGAGCCAGAAGAAACGAGAGAGACTTACAGCACAGTGAAAACAGTGTGGGCATTGACATAAAACTGACCAGCAGAATGAAATAGAAAGTCAAAACGTAAACTACTAAACGCTAACTACATTTAGTTTAGTTACGTTTAGTTTACTAAACGTAAACTACTACTAAATGCTAATGACAGCTTTTGCTAGATCTGACGTGTTGCCTCTGTGCTCGTTTAGATTTATGGTATTTGCCTATGTATTATTGGACTACATTTATAAAGAACACTTCACTACTTCCTGACACTGATGTGTTACACACATCATATATAATCCATAAAAATTTTATGTTATGTTAAAGAAAGTTGTTCCATTGTATTATACAACAAATACTTATCAAGTGTCTATTTTTACCATTCTGAATGATTGTGATGGCTTGATGGCATCAGCAGTCTCCCTTGTTTACACCTTCTGTACCCATGGCCTTGGACAGTCCCCTGGCACACTGAGTCTAAGCCTGGTCACTGACTGGGCTAAGCAAACTCCTGCAAAGTTCATGTTAGTAGAGGCTTTTTAAAATGCTTGCAAATTTCAGGACATTTTTACATCACTCTGTCACTACCATGTGAACACACACACGCTAACCTGCTGTAGGGGTCTGACAGACATGGAGAGAGAAGCCAGGTCGTGACAGCTCAGGCCGTCCCAAGCCAGCTGGCCGAAGACACACGAACACACCTGGCATAGATCAGCCAAACCCAGAGACCCACAGACAGGTGGGAAGTAATGCGCAACTTGTTTAAAGCTACTAAATTTCAGGGTGACCTGTTAGCCAACAACTGATATTGTGGTGATGGAGCATGCCTTCACGGTAATTATTTTCAGGTTATAAACATACATGATGTCAGATGGTGATAAATGCTATAGGAGCTTAAGAGGAGTAGGAAGATTTCCTTCACTAGTTAAATTAGGTTCAGACAATAAATATATACTATTTAAATAACAAAGGAAATACAGTTTTCACAATTGCCTTTTTTAAAAATGAACTTTTATCTTTAGTATAATTTTAGATTTACGGAAAAAATCATCCAGGTAGCACGGAGCTCCCACACACGCCCCCACCCAGTTTTGCCTGTGCTAACGCCTTGCAATAGTGTGGTACTTCTGTGACAGTTAAGGAACCACCACTTATAAATGATTAAGCCCATACTTTATTCAGATGTCCGTAGTTTTTACCTCATGCCCTTTATTTGGTCTAGAATTTCATCCTGGACATCATACTACATTTAGTGTTCATGTCTGCTTATGATCCTCTTTGTTCTGACAGTTTCTCAGATTTGCATGTTTTAAAAAAAATTTCCATGTGTCGTCCTTGCACAGGGGCCATGCTAATCTTCATGGTGTCATTCCAGTTTCAGTGCATGTGCTACTTAAGCAAGCATGGATTTTCCATGTTTTTTTTTTAAAGATTTTATTTATTTTTAGAGGGTAAAGGGAGCGGGGGAGAGAAACATCAGTGTGTGATTGCCTCTCACGGACCCCCTACTGGGGACCTGGCCCATAACCCAGGCATGTGCCTTGACTGATAATTGAACCAGTGACCCTTTGGTTTGCAGGCTGGTGCTCAGTCCACTGACCCACACCAGACAGGGTGGATTTCCTGTGTTTTTGATGATCTTGACAGCTTTGAGGAGTTATGATCAGATGTTTTGTACAATGTCACTGAGCTTAGATTTGCCTAATGTTTTTGCCATGATTATACTGGGTTCCTATGTTATCGGAATACCACAGAAATGAAGTGCCGTTCTAACTACATCATTTCAAGGGTACATATGATTAACACCACTTATTACCACTGCTTTCAATCTTGATCACCTGAGTGTGTGACAGTTTTCTCCACAGTGAAGTTTCTATTTCCCACTGTTTTCATGCTGCAGTTTTTCACAGGAACTTACTATGAGTAGCACAGAATGAAGGAGTGGGGAGATAGGGTAAAGTATCTACGCGATTTATTTGGAATTCTTTTTTTTTAATTTTATTTATTTATCTTTAGAGGGGAAGGGAAGAAGAGAGGGAGAGAGATATCAATGTATGGTTGCCTCTCGTGCGTCCTCTGCTGGGAACTGGCCTGCAACCCAGGCATGTGCCCTGACTGGGAATCGAACCATGATCCTCTGGTTCGCAGGCCCATATTTGGAATTCTATTGAATGAGAAATTTGTCATTTCTTCCCCATTTATTTTTTGTTATTTTATATCAGTACACACTCCTGATAATTATTTATATTTTGGTTATAATCCAAAATATAAAATATGTTGGCAATTGGGAGTTCTTTTAGCTAGTTACATGTCCCTTTGAGATACTGCTAGTGTGTGTGTGTATGTATGTGTGTGTGTGTACTTGAGCATTTCTTTTCTGCCTCTACAAGTTGCTATAGGAGCATCTTGTATATTTTCTAGAATCAGACATTTTTCTAAGAAAAGTGGAATCTTGGTTCCTTTTATTGCAAGATGGTATTAGAAATGACGATTTAAGTGCTAGGTGTGCTCACTGCCACTAAGGTGTAGTGGCTTCTAGGTCCTCTCAGCTGACAGACTGCATTCACAGTGGCCTTTTCAGGAAGTAAATGGTGTCTATATGTTGAAGGCTATGGTTATTATATTCTTACATGAATAATTGCTTATGATTTTCCTACAAGGATATAACCTCTGTAGGTTTGTTATTCTGAATCTCAGTAACTGGAAAGGTATTTTATACCTTTAAGAAACAATCCTTAAAATTGTGTGTTCAGAAGAATTTCTTCCCCATGTATTATCTTTATTAGTAGTTGGTTACTGACTTATTGCCCGATAGTAGAATTTAAGATACAGTTGAGGGAACTAACGCTGGAATAATTTTCACCAATTCCCTTATTTGAAAATCACATGATAGGCTTGTCAACCTTAGGTGTAAAGTATGAGTAGCAGAATATTGAATGAAGAGTTTGGAACTGCATTTCTCTTCATTTCCATGGCCTGTCTACATCCCTGATTGTTAAGTTCTCTGTGGGGGAAGTGAAGTTTTCCTGCATTTATCGGCGGCCTAACGTGACAGAGGATTCAGCAAATGTGGCACTGAAGACACAAACATTGATCTCGTCTCAACACATCGCTCTTGGGAACATCTCACCTCTGGCATAGAAAAAAAATAATGGCGTGACCTTCAAAAGAAACCAGTGAAATACCAAGACAGATGCACAGCACAACACTTCCTGAAATGAATTACAGATTGAATATGAAATTGAATAGAGAGAAGTTAATGTTGAAAAAAATCCTTCATCTATTGTTTAAGGGATCGAGGGAATGAAATGCACCCGCTGGCTGGGAAACACGCACAGCAAGCCGTGCCCATCGATCGGCCCGTGTCCTGGGACGCGTGGTGCGACTCTGATTTCAGAATCTTGCATTTCTTTAGTGAGGTCTCACCTACAATATCATGAGACGTTCCAGTACACCAGTTTCAGGACACTTAAGCTGCATTTGTATTAAAATGATTGTATATCTATCATTGTTAGAAGGAAAAGAGAGACTGGTTAAAGGAGAGTGTGGTGTGCCAGCCCCAAACCTGAATTTACACTATTTTCAACTTTCTCCTCACACACGTGTTTCCTAATGTAGGCCAAAGACATCCATGTAAGCACGACTTATTCGCGCTCAAAAGTGATTGATCTAGACAACCTATGAAATACTGAACTCCCTCCTCCTGTCGCTGGACGCACGAACACTGCGGATACTCCTGGTTTAAAGGAGCAAGACTGACTCTGGAGGATCAGTCCGAATGCCAAGATGGATGGGTGACAGCCACATCGACTGTTCAATGTAGT
>CM052549.1:77592115-77621648 GCA_028533065.1 Trachops cirrhosus
ATCTTTTAAGCACCCGTGAGGATAATCATACAATTTTTGTGTTAGATGTAATTAATAAAGACAATGATACCTTGACCTTTCTTAGTATTGACTCATCCTTGCAATCTGGGATTAAACACTGAATATTCATGGTTTTGGGTTTTTTGAACATGCAAATTATTGTTCCATAAGATTTTATTTAGTGTTTTTGCATAAATATGAGTCTGATTAGCTTGTCATTTTGTGTGTGTGTGAGAACTCAACATCAAACCTTAATAATTCTAAAACAACAACTAAACACACATACACACCCCTGCCTTTTTATAAAATGGGCAAATAACTGAAAACATTGATTTATTGGTAAGGGCACAGGTTGGGTTATGCAAAGAGAGGCTCTCAGCTTACTCTGGTGGCAAGGGAATAAACAGGAGTTTGAAGATTGTTGGTTAGAGGAAGGCAAGACAGAAGGAGAGAGGGCTGTGATCCAACAAATCGTATCAACTTCTCGCCTGAAGAAAAATTCTGATCTGAGTGGGAGTTTGTGTGATAAACTTGTCAAGTGCAGAGATACCTAGTACCGTTGTAAAATGCCTCTCATTCCCCTTGGTCCTGCTGTGTGTGCTCCGCTCCGTGGTGCCTCACTTCTCTCAGTCTGCAGACACAACAGCCTGGCATTACTTCCGTGGGAAACTAAGGGCAGGGAAGTGGAGAGGTGTGCCGCCTCCTCCACTGGACCCAGTGTGGTGGGAGTATCACCTCACAGAATTCCAGGGCAGGACCAGGCTTGAAGTGGAGCCCAAGGTAGAGTCACACTAAGGATTAGGAGTTGGAGAGTTAGGAGTTTAGAAATGAGTGTGAAATTGGACTGCTTTATCCTGAAATGCTCAGGGAAGGTGACACTGGAAAGGTGAAGAGGCAAAGCTGTAGCAGTAGATAATCAAGTTTTCTCTTGCATAGCACTTAAAATTGGAATGTTACATTCATTTGCATAATTTCCTTTAAACTTTATAGGAATTTGGTGTGTTAGGTAGAGCCAACCATACTATTATTATATTTTCTAGATGAATAACGTTATGTTGGATGAGGCATGTTTCTAGTCCAAGGTCACACAGCTAGGAAGTAGTGGAACTGGGTTCATGTCTAAATCTTCTGAATATCTTCAGCTTTGTTTTTTGTAATAATTCAGACATATGTAAACTATATGTTCCTAAGATAATGCTTCTGCAATCACCTTTGCATCTAACAAATGGGGATGTGCCTGACAGTTTTCGACTATCATTTAATGGATGTAATTTTGGGAGTCCTTCTTAGTGGTGACTGGAAAGTGCCAGCTGAACACCTAAATTAAGGAGTGTGATTGATCCACAAGGGTTGATCTTAATTTACTAAAATTCTGATTACACTTAGGATGCCATTTCTGTGCACATTTAATAACCTTCAAATATATTTTCAACTGTAATCAAAATATGTCTTTATGCTTTCTTGCTTTGAAAAATGATGATGCAGCTATAAGTAATGCAGTAAAGATCTCTGATCATTGCCAGTTTGACAGGTATGGATCAAAGGGAGAGCAAGTTGCTCAATGATTCAGTAAGCTGAACTTTAAAATGTGTTTCTGGTTGTCAATGAAATAGTGCTACGCATGGGTGGTGTCTTAGATTTCCACTTGGCCGACTGCAAAGATTAATGACCAGTGTTGCAGGCATGAAGGAAAAATCATACTGATTCTAGATAAATGCACAGCACACTCTGCAATTTCTGTGAGTAGCACTGTAAGTGTTTTTTCCTCCTGAGTAAAGCTATATTTTTAATTCTATGAAGAAGTAAGAGCATATTCTACACTCTTAAAGAGCTTTATCAGAGCTGTGTTACATTATATTTTGTCTCAATAAGGCCCACCCCACTTTTAAACTTCCTCTCTTACATTTCAGAGTGTGTGACGATCTGCAGTAGGATGCATCGGACAAATGTACTCTGACATATTTATTATTCAGAAAGAACCCCAGAGTGCAAATGAGTACTTAAAGCTGTTCAGGCCGAGAAATGACTAAGTGCCATCTCCTGAAACGCACTATTCTTTTTAGTAGTATACTCATGAATTTTATAAGGCTTTAAGATGCACAGACAACGTATCTTTACATAGTCTGAGTCTCAGTTGCTAGCTCTAGGAGACTGGCTACAACGAACATATTTCCTTTTTAAGTTTCCTCATTGGACTATGCCGGTCTTCAGCCAGTGACATGACCAGTTCACTCAGTGCAAACAAGTTCTGCCTGAGACAGTACCTGGACCATTTGTAAGGGTTCCAAATAGAACCTTAGGAATGTGCTTTCTGAAAAAAAAGCTTTTTGTATATAGCCAAACGAAACTATTGCATGGAGATGAACTTGAAAGAAGGCCAGGTGGCTGAAAAAAAATAGTTTAATTCTATACTGAGAATCAAGAAGATTTTTTTAACTCTCATTTATTTTTGAATTAAATGTTCTTAATAAAGGAATTTTCACCCCAGTTAAATACTGTAGAAATTGATTTACTACAAAATAAATGCCAGTGTTACTAATTATCTTGAAATATTTTTAAATAAAATCACTGCTGCAAAACAAATAGAATTGCTCCTTTTCATAAAGCATTCCTTTATTGTAATGAAAAATTTAAAATCGATTAAGTTTATATGCAAATTAACAGAAAGGCTCTTTTAACAGCAACACCTCTTAAAAAGTGTCTCTGACGCAGATGAAGCTCAGACCTGCACTTTGCGCATTTGGGTTCATTGAGGAGACAGCCTGGCGGAGGCCGGTACCAATCCAGTGGGCGCACGCTGCCGTGCAGGTATGAGTTCACCTTCGTTTTCCTACTGCTGCTCCTTAAGAAGGACTTCCAGCAGGGGTCACACATTTATATTTCTACCACTTCAGACACAAAAATTAAAATGAATATCTGCTCTTGAACTATTTCCAGGACAAAATCTGCTGCCTGTTTTTGTTTGAAAATTCGTGTGCGTTTCTTTTTTGTTTCCTTTCTCTCTTTTATTCTCTTTGATTTAATTTGCTAGTACTTTGACTCCAAAATTATTTCTTTTCAGGGCAAGGGGGAGGAATGGGGGACATCTGTAATAGCATCAACAATAAATAGCAATAAATAAATGAATAAAATTATTTCTTCTCTAAGAGTCTAAGACTTAGATAATACATCATTTATGCTAATTGGGGCTCAAATAACTACAAAAGGAAGAAACACAACATTTCTTTTAAGAAGAATTGAGAGCTAGATTTTGCTTACAAGAATGTTTCACAATAGAGAAAAGTTAGGTCAAATTTAGAAAGGTCCATTTATATAAATAAATATTTTTGACAAAGGATAAAAATGTATTTCCCATGGCACAGTCAGAAGAATAATTCCTATTTTTTATTGAAATAAGAATTTGTTCCTTTCCTAAAGGCAACTTTTTTTTTAAACTCTCTGAACTAGGTAATAATGCTGCATTATTACAGTTACTGTGGTCATTTCATTTAAAGAACTGTTGCCATTCCCTGCCTGTCCCAGCCCCGCCCAGCAGCGGGTGGTATAAGCCTTCCTCATAGAAGAAGAGCTTCTGAGCTGGCCTGAAATGGACGTGCCAGTAGAACCTTAGGAGCCCCTGATCAGTGGCCCGAAAATCAACCTTCTTCCGCGGGAACGTGTGGTTCACAAATCTGGGGCCCTCTGTGTTCTCGGGTTTTGACCAAGTGCTCACTGGTGCTGCCCAGTCAGGGATTGCTGTGTGGTTTCCCGTGGGTTTCTAGTCCCGTGGAACTGGCTTCTACTTGGCTGGGACCTTGATCATTCTCTTCGCTTTGCTCCTTCCTGCTCCCAGAGCAACTCCTTGGTGACCCCCTCCCAGCCATTTCAAACTTGGTAAATTGCACAGGTATCTAGCAACTCACTTTCCTGATGATGTTTTAAGCATTGTGATGGTTTACAGACTTTCACTGATATGTTCTAAATGAAGGTAGGGCCTTCTGAACATGGCTGATAACATGGATTTTTATTCTGGTCTTTTGTTTTAGATCTGTGATGTGAAATTGGACGCACAAAACACCTCATAGAAAAGGCTCTCTCTGGCTCTCTCAGGTACCATCTCGTTCAAAGGGCAAGGGAGCCCCTTGAGGCCACTCTAGAATTCCCGATCCTAGACTGTAATGGGACAGTGGGTCAGCCGTAGGATATGCTCTGGTGCATTGGATGCCACTATTCAATATTCAAATAGAGAAGCAGAGGAGAAGAACCAATACATTATCTAAGGGGCATCTGTTGTCACGCTTTCCCGTGATCTCATTACCTTTGGTCTTATTCCGAATAGGACACACAACCACAAATAAAGCTGAAAAAACATGTCTGCTTTACCAACATTCTGTGGGTCAGGAGTTAAGTGTCACCTGTAACAAATGCCATCGACAGAATAATAATGACCCAGACAGTAGCCAACACTTGCATAGTGTTAACTGTGTCTCAGGCCCTGTTTTAACTTTACATATATTGCACGTATTTAGCTTTACATATATACATATATTGACTCATTTTGTCGCCCCCAGATTTGTTAATTAGGCACAGCCCTATTTTAAAGAAGAGGAAGCAGAGATACAGTGTGGGGTGTATTTCTGTGTTTGCACAACTAGGAAGTGGTAGAGGAAGGTTCTGGACACAGGCAGTGCACGGGGAGGATCTGTGTGCTTAGCAATGTGTTACACTGCCTTGCGGTAAGTTCCCTTTGCGTTCAGTCTGTTGGGGTCTTGTAGACATTGTTCTCGGCTGTGAGATGTTCATTCTCAGAACAGGGAAGCATACACCTGCAGCCGAGCCAGCAATGAATGCCCCATCTATCAGGGAGCGAGAGGAAGGATTTTATTGATATTTCCCCTCACCGTATGACAGAAGTAAGGAAGCATCAAACACCGTTACACAAATCATCTTTAATTGAAGTCAAAGCCTCTGATTGAACACCAGCCTTGTTTAGGCTTTGAAGCTCCAATTTAGCAATAAATGGGGATAAACTCTGGATATACACAGAATACTTACGTGTAGCAAAATTATGTTGAGTACACTGTTGCTACACATACAACCACTGATGCATACAAACTAATTACAAGTGAGAAAAGCTAGTCAAAGTGAAGGTACTGCATGATTCAGTTAATATAAATGAAATGTACATACAATTTGAGAAAAGGTGAATTAATCCATAGTGGCAGAAAGCAAATCACTGTTTGCCTGATGACAGTGGGGGCTGGGGGGTGGGAGGGTGTAGGGAAGGCTCACACCTGCACACGAGAAACTGGAGTGATGTGTATATTTGTCATCACATACATGTGCATGTCAAATTCTTAACACCGTACACTCTGAGTGTGCACAGTTTATTGTATATCAATTATACCTCAATAAATCTGTAAAGAAAATGAACATGTAACAAAGAACACTAAAAGCATTGGCCAGAATGACGCAGGTTTTCCTGGCTCCCGGCCTCCTCTGGCAGAATCTGCTAAAGCAGTTTCCTTGAGCGTTAGACAAGCTATTGTGCATTGGGAAAATCCTCCCACGAGGTGGCTTTTGGGGAGGATGGGAAGAATATTTTGTTTTACTTTGATTTCTGGTCTCAAGCCTGCATTTATGGCCCTCATGATTAGCTCCGCTCACGTTCCATAACCCCTTCAAACAGTCCATTTCTTTATGTCAATTCTAGCTAGTGCCTTCTGGTGGGTTACCCCCGACACCAACAACGATTCTACGGTGTGTATGCAGTATAAATGGGCCAGTACCACACGGTCCATTGCTTCCTAATACTCTGTGTCTAGCTGTAATAGGTATTTAGCAGTAAAGCCTCTGAAAATGATTTGTATTGTATCATTTTTGCTTATTGCACAAGAGTAGCTTAGTGCATTTATTTTGTAGTTATGAGCCCAACTCAGGTAGCCAGATTTTTCAGCTTTTACACATAGGGAGGAGAGCTCTTAATTTTATCGGCATTGCTAACGCTGTTAGTAGCTGTCCTGACAATAGCTTTTATGAGAATAAACGCTTTCCGACACAAATCATCTTGTTAGCATAATCCCCAGGGAGTGGACATCGTGGGATCAAACTGTGCTGCGTTTCTCTCCTGCTTGGTGCGCAGTCTCCTCCGCAGCCTTACTCAGCTGGCTATACCTCTCAGGACAATCTCTGGTTTTGCAGCACGTATCCTGCTCAAACAATCCGAGGCACAAAACCTCGTAGTCCTTCATGCCTGCAAAACTCCACCCTACAGGAAAGTGACAGTACTCCTGGAAAGGCACAAAGGCCGCTTTGCCTTTCTTATCTTTTGTCATTCTTTCCAAGGCACAAAACTGGGCCAGGTGTGTTTCTAACCATTGCTTTGTATTACTGCTCTTTATTATTTCCTTGACTTTGTGGCACATGGGATTATCCATCACCGCAAACGTCAAAAGCTCCTGCGTTTTTTCCCAGCAGGTATAAGAAAACAAAAATTTTGTTCTCGTCTGTTGTCTCCTTACTCCGGCAATCACAACACCTCCTTGAATATGCAGCGTTTGTTGGCCCTGTGTATTTTCAGCTGTTCTTGAATTCTTTGTTTCTTGCCTTCAGCTTTGGAAGTTGCGGGCAATGTTATTTCTGAAACATGGTTCATGATTCATTTTTCAGATTTGTCGAGAGAAGCCATGTCAGGTTGTGCACTTTCTGCATTAGGAAAGGGATTTCAGGGTGGGGTATTCATGAAGCACCCCGCAATACCTTTTCTCTTACTACAGAATCAATTCATCAAATGTAGAGGGTTGTTTGAAATACATAAATAAAAATAACCCCCAACTGAACAGTTATAAACTTCCAGTAAAGTATAATTTAACATTGAGTCCCATAAACAATGAAGGGTTGACTATAATACAGCTAATAAAGTGCAAATATCTCAAAACTAATAGGAATACAAAAACAAAAGTAGAAAAATTAATGGATTACGAAAAGGCAGAAGGTAAAGGTAGAGCATTCCAGAAAGGTCCCTGATGAATACTAGAGAGAGATCATTAAACCAGATGAAATGGGAGGTTTCTGAGCATTGTCACAGGTGTTCTCGTCACCACAAAGAGGGAGTCAGAGCCTGGGAACCACTACCACCCGCTGAGTGAGAGTGAAGTACTTGTGGAACTTGCATCAACTTTTTAATGCACAGAAACCTCATTAGAGCAATGTTTACTATTTAAAAGCGTTCCATGTGAAATGGGACTTTCTTGGGTTCTTCAGTGGGATTTAACTAAGAAAGAAGGTGTTAGGCTTTCATTATAGCATCACAGAGCAGCATCACACTGTACTAAGTTGTCCCAATGCATATGCCCCAAGTTATAAAAGCATAACCTTATTCATGGAAACCAAGACATGGAAAAAACCAAAATGTCCTCCGGTAGATGACTGGGTAAAAAGACGTGGTGCATATATCCTAAGGAATCCTACTCAGCCACAAGAAGAGATGAAATACTGCCATTTAGGACAACATGGATGGATCTAGAGAGTATCTCACTAAGCGAAGTCAGAAAAAGTCAAGAATCGTATGATTTCACTCCTGTGTAGGATATAAAACTGAAAGCAATGAAAGAACAGACAGACAAAGACCAACAGCCCCAGTCAACAGAGTGGTGGTTACCAGAAAGGAGGGGCAGGGAGGCAGTAAAGGGTAACGGGGGTCAAATATATGGTGATGGGAGATGCTTAACTTTGGGTGGTGGGCACACAACACAATATACAGATGGTGCATCCTGTAGTCTTATTCACCAGTGTTGCCCCAATACTTTTAATTAAAAATAATAAAAGTAGAACCTACTAAATGACACATTTATAATGTGAAAGAATTCAAAGTAGCCGTAAAATACCAAGTGCACTGGCATGGAAACAACAGTTTAGAAGGATACACAGTCTTGGTTGGGTGTTCTTTAAATGTCGCTTGACCCAACAGTCCCTACAAGAAGCAGTCACGGAATAAACCTTGTAGAGCAAATAACTGTAAGGAATTCTGAGCTGATAGTTCATTTATTAAAAGTTCTGTTTTGTGTTATAAAATATAACAAAACAGACAAAAATACACCCACACACTAATTCCTGACTTCATAGCTTATTATTTGTAGTGTAACATCTTTGCTTTAAATATCTTGCGAAGTAATAATTTGTTGAATGGGAGTTTTTGTCTTTTTAGATCTGGGTATACAGAATCATTTTATTAAAACACAACTATTGTTGTTCATATATGTAATTCTATTTCTTGTTAATCCCTTTATGAGGCTTATTGCTTTCATTTATGTCTCTCTTGAAATTTTTTTATATCCTAGAAGTCTTTTCCTCACTACAGCCTAAAATAATTTAGTTTTAAGTATTCAAAGATTTAAACCTTAATGGCAAAACATTTGGAACTTTTTGAAAATCATTTTGCATAAACATCCACATTTTCCTAACACAATGATTATTGATATTAAAATGCAATATCATTAATAAAGAAAATAAATAAAAGCACTTAAAGGAGAGAAAAATCAAGTTAGAAAAGGGTCCCAGTAGGATCAATTGTTGAATAAAAGTATTTGCAGAGTGATACCTTCACTTTTTTACCCCCCGCCCCTTCTAGAATCTCAAGAATCATCTGGGCCATAAGCTAATTTAACACAGTGTCAATGCATAGAAGTGTTTTCAGGTTCTACTCGGGATTGCTGTTGGGCGTTGCCCTGTGAAATGGATAGTCAAGCACTTCAAACCTCCGGCACTAACTCTTTGAAAGCTATGTCACAGTAGGAATGCTTGGGTTGTATGATGTCATCATTTATATAGTGCCTGAAATGAAAGATCTTGAAGAGTAAAATTTAAAGCCCCTGTGTCAAAGTACAACTAGTAAAAGACTTAACTGGTATCATTCAAGGGGGCCTATTTATTGTAGATCTTATGAGAGAGGTGTTGGGAGGTATTCGGGAGCCACGATATGGCAGGAACCTGAACTAGCAGCAGCGACCTTGCTACCACTCCTAGCAGGGACCACAGAGACAGGGTTGGAGATAGAGTCCCGTCCAGAAGGCTGCCTCGAACCGAGCACAGGCTTTGGTAGAGACAGTCAACGTGAGGAAACTCTCAGGGAAGGAATCCATGGAGTACGTGGTTTGCAAGGCGAGAGACTGGAGACTAGAGTAAACTGAGAATGTAAGTAACTAAAGAACTTTCTTTCGTTTTCTCTGATCATTCCAGGGCTCTTCACTGACTGAACTCACTGGAAGCAAGAGAACATGGTTTTCCTGTTCCTATAACCTGTGCAGGTAAACCCCAGAACAGGGTGGAGAAGGGGATGGAGAACGGTTCTAGGGTAGAAAATATAAAAATATTTGGCACAGCCACGCATAACTACCTACTCATATCTGCCATATACTGAGCAACCAGATACATTTTTTAAAAAGTACTGACAGTTGTCAGTCTTTGCCATAGATATTAGGGTGTTATAAAGGCCGACTTTCATATTAATGTTCTTTTAAGTCAAAAGAAAATAAAAATGCCACTTAATCAAAGGAATAATGATCTGTACTTTGTATAGCACTTTACAATTTTAAGTACTTTTACATGCATGGCCTCACTTAATTGATGTTAATGAAACAATAGATAACATCCACTGGTTCCACACTGTGTTCTCGGTGCTGCTCTGAATCCCCGCAGCTCCATGAGGTAGGGCATTCACACAGTGAGGTTAACTTGCCAAATGGTAGCGCCTGTAGATAAACTGGGAGCATGCGCTAAAAAGGATAATGATGTATTGTTGCTTTAGACAAATACAATGAAAATGGAGAATAAATGTGGATTAATACAGTTTTGCATAAGAAAAAAACTGAGGCTTAAAGGAGATAAGGTGGAATACTTTGCCTCTCTTAAGTGAAGAATTTAACAATGGGATAATAGTCTACTCTAAGTTTAGAGCTTTTCCCATTAATTCTCACATACAAGAATTGTTCCTTTCATGATGAATTCGTATTTCAAGATCTTGTTAGAGCGAATGTGAAAATATCAAATATAAGTGGCTTAACAATAAAGAGCTGTTTTCTGGTTTTCATTTAACGTGCAAAAGTTTGCAGCTGAGTTTGTTTCATGTGAATGCACCATAGTAGGTGTGGACGCCAGAGCCGCTCAGCTGACGCCTCTGACTTTCTGGGGTGCGTGGTCATTGTAATCACCTCGGTCGCAAGGGATGCAGCCTTCTTCTCGCGTTCCTTAGAGAATAAGAGATGACAAGACCAACTAACACAGCTGGCAGAGGGGCAGAACCCGTGATGTTCTGAGGAACCGTCTATTACGTTCTTTAATACTCCACTGAAGCAAAATACAATCATTTTTATAAGAGCTCGTGTTGATCCATCGTTCATGATCTTCATCATGAACATGGAGTAGCTTGAGTTTATATGTGGTACATATGTTCCTTATTAATATCCTCTGTTGTTTTTAGCCCTATGTCCTTAAGATTATATTCCTTCAAGATGAAGGAATATTCTGGGGTCTTACCACCTCAGTGCATTTCTCTAAATCACTTAATTCAACACATTCCCCACCCCTGCCTTTTTAATGCCAACCCATCTTAATTTCCTTCTCGATTTCTTCCTCTGGCTTATCATGTACTATAAAAATAGATATGGTCTCACTTGGTATTGAAAACGAATATTTATTCTTTGGGAGAAAAATCCAAATGTTTAATGTAAATCAGTAGACTTTACCCAACTCTGTAATGCCCTCTCATGCCACTCCCCTTAGCCCACAGTGTGTTACCTAAACAGGCCTCCCCGCAGCGCCCCAGGCAATTCAAGTTCCTCTTCATCTCAAGGCTTTTGTTTCTTCCCTCCATTTACACTGCCCCAGTATCTCTCATTGCTTGGCTAATTCGCCCTTCAGATTCAGATCATATATTACCATGAATTTCTAGAGATGACTTCTATAAAACTTTACCTTTAATATTAAAATATTTCTTTATAACCTGGTAATTGATATTTGGCAATTGAGCATCTCAATGTATATGAACTCGTGAATCCGTGGAATTTATTTCCTCATCTGTTGCTCCCATGGATGGTAAACGTCATGAGGTCAGGGCTCCTGTTTGTTTTGTTCAGCCCCTCGTCGGTGGCACCAAGCACAGGAGGCACACCATAAATAGTGACCTGGTGACAGTGAAGTTTGCTCATCAACTAGATTTCACTGTAATCTGTTGTAGGAAAAGTGTTTGGATTTCCATAATGTCTAGAGCATTTTAACTCATTTAATTAATCTTCAGCCCATGTCCTTTTCTGTCTCTCTTTTTCTTAGATCTTATCCACTCTCTGTCTTGGGTGATGTGTAGGTGAGTGATTTCTTGAACTACACTTACCTTCTCTCTTTTCTGCTAGTTTAGTCTGCCTTAAAATTATTTTCCACTTAGTCTACCTTCTTTACTTCCTGATTTCACAATCTATTTATTATTCAAACCCCTCAGTATTCCTGCCATGTCCCCTGATTTTCCTTTTGAACATGAATGATTCTTCCTCCTCCTTTATTCCTTCTCTCCGTTCCTTCTTGTCTACCCTTTTTTTCTTTTATTTTGTATACTGCACATATCACCACCCTCCCAGTGCCCCTCCTCCACCACAGGTTCACTGAACAAGCCAGCTACTCATTCATACGGGCACCGTACTTACTCCCACATCTTGGAAGTGTTCAGTTTTAATTGGAATGTGTACAAATTCATGCCCACAATGTCTGTAATGCCTTTTCTTTCTGAGCAGCACCCTCCCTCTACCAAATATAAGTACAAGTGTCCTGTTATCTTCTCTGTGTTAAAAGACTTAGGGAATTTCTCCAGGATCTGCCATTTATTCACTTTTCTAAAACAAATTGCTCCATCTTGCCTAGCTTCTGTGATAGCCTCTCTATTTTGTGGCCAGACTTTGCCTGTTTCTCTCTCTTTGGATTTGACTCTCTTTGGATTTTGAATCTTCTTTTTCCTTCCACCACCAGATATTGGATTAGCCAAGTTCCTCCTTTAACACTCAGTCCCTATTGTCTAACCCTCCCCCCCTCCATCACAGCCCTGGGTGAGAGCCACAGGTATCCTGCCTGCCTCAGATAAGAATTCACCCCCGCATCACAATAGTCTTCTCTCATAACATGTGGTGTGTACAGCATCACAATTCACATGGATAGAAGGGATGAGACTTAGGAGGAACTGGTGGAAATGTAAAAACAAAATGTAGATTCTATGTGAAGCTGGTACAATTCTGCATTTTCTGAGTATTATGATTAGATGTAAAATTTCTCCATTGTCACTGGGTGACAGTCTTAAAAATATATGAAATCACCCACTTAATTGAGGATATGTCTGTATAGCTTCTTCAGAAGATATACTATATACTCTGTATATACTGTAAAACATTCTATATATACAGTACATACTTTATATATACTATAAAACATAGTCTATCAAAGTAGTGTAGAGTTGAACAACTGACCCCAGAGGAAATTGATCATGTATTGGGGTCAGCAAACTTGCCTGGGATATAGGTACAAATGGAGGCCACATACCATATGTATAAATGCTTCTAAATTAAAATAAAGGTAGCAAACTATTTTTGTTCCCTTGACAAATATCTTTCATAATAGTCTGAAAGGTCTGCTTTGGATTTAAAATCCCCAGCTGCTTGTAACATGCCAGAATATGGTGGTCCTACCCCCTAATTCTTCACTCTAGCCCACGTGTCTTGTTCAAGCTAAAGTCAGGCCACTCAAATTTCATGGATCAGGGCAGAGACCTTCCTTCCTCCTAAAGGATTTTATTAAGAATGTCTGTTTTGCAAATAAACCAAAAAATGTGTTTGTTCTTCATTTAGAATAAGAGTTCAACAGAGGGCCTTAGATTGGGTGTGACTAATTAAAAGATAAAAGACCAGTTTGTTTTTATTTCATAAAGGCCTCTAGAAACTTTGTGCCTATCATGAAAAATCAAAAGACCTGCAGTGAAATTAGACCAAGGTGAGTACCACTTAAAATGTAGCATAAAATTGGACCAGCATGGGAACTAAATTTCTCAAGGCTTGGGAACAGAAGTCCTTCAAGAAGGGTATAGGAAATTCAGTATTAATGTAAACTTACGTGATGTTCAAAGGCAGAACTTTGAGGACTACTTAACAAAAAAGACTTTGGGTGGTAGGCACACAATACAATACACAGATGATGTATCATGAAATTATACATTTGAAACCTATATAATTTTATCAACTAATCTCACCCCAATACATTTAATTAAAAGAAAAAAACTTTATAAATTATAAGTATAGATTCATATAAATTTGGTAGGAACCGTAAGTTGGAACCTGCAGTGAAACTCAGCACTGGAGGTGGCACCGCGTCCACGTTTAGAAAGATCAGAGGAGACTGCGGCTCTTTGTAGATCTCACAGCAGAGTCCATAGAAGTCACCTTGCATTAGAATTGACTCAGACTCAGTGAGGAAAGGCGCTGGAAATCCTTGTGGATCTGAGTCCCTAAGAAACTGTGCCAGCTGTGGAAGCTGTGACTAGACTGCTGTTGCAAGTTTAGAAATCTTTACTATCAACTGTAGGCAGGAGTATACCAGCTCCTCTGGGTCCTGCAAATCCTTCTGGTGAGTCACTAAACCAGAGTGTGGTCTCGCTGACCTTCCACACACCGGGGAAACAGGAGCTATAGCATCTTGAATTGTTTTTATTTATTTTTTTATTTTATTTTTTTAATATATATTTTATTGATTATGCTATTACAGTTGTCCTATTATCCCCTTCATTCCCCTCCACCCTGAACACCCTCTCCCACCCACATTCCCCCCTTTAGTTCATGTCCATGTGTCATAAGTTCTTTAGCTTCTACATTTCCCATACTGTTCTTGTCCTTCCCGTCTATTTTCTACCTACCATCCATGCTACCTATTCTTCATATCTTTCCCCCCTCTCTCTTCCTCCCACTCCCCTGTTGCTAACCCTCCATGTGATCTCCATTTCTGTGGTTCTGTTCCTGTTCTAGTTGTTTTTAATTTGTCTTTTATTTTAATCTCATAGTAAATTGCCTGTATCAGTTGAAGTTCTTTGTTGAAAGCACCAAATGTTGACTATAATTTTAACTTAAAATTATAACTTACAGGAATTTTGGGAAGGTTGAAGAACCTGGATCCAAAATGGGTAGGAATTAAGCCAGCTAGAAAATCTACAAGAACCATCCATCTGAGAGGAGTACTCTTCTCTCTCATTGCGATACCTGCTCCAGATTCAGTTTCAGGTGGGGTAATATTACCGGATGCTCCAGAGTTCCATGCCTGCCGCCTAGCAACCAGAGAATCAAGGAAGCACAAACTTTGCAGGGGTGTCCAAACCGCAGCCCGTGGGCCACACAGGATGGCAATGAATGCGGCCCAACACAAAATCCTAAATTGACTTAAAACCTTTTTTTTTTTTTGCTCATCTGTTTTCATTAGCATTTGTGTATTTAATGTGTGGCCCAAGACAACTCTTCTTCTTCTGGTGTGACCCAGAGATGCCAAAAGGTTGGACACCCCTGTAAGTTTAGACACCAAAGCTTCTTCCAAATGAGTTGCATCTTGCTCTTCCCACAAGATTTATCTATTCAGATGCTGGATAATTGATGTAATAATGACCGACTACCATTGCTTTGAAAAGGATACATCCGTTTAGTTGCCTGAGGATAATGAAAATAAAGTTACAGGGTATGTCTACACTTGGGTGCACACAGATATCAGCATTTCCTGGAAGTAAAACATACAGTCTTGTCAGAGCGTATGACAACAAGAAATTCAGGAGGAATGAGGGGGAAGAGGAGGAAGTAAGGCAGAACTTGAGAGTGGATACACAGCCGTGACGCTTGTTCCCTTTTCGTGGTGTGCAAGTGGCATGGTGACCTTCCCCGGCTGGCAGCACTCTGTGCCTGTTGTCACACGTCTCGGGGGAAAGCACACGCTGACCCTGACTCTGCTGCGCGGAGACCTCTGGGAGCTGGCGCCTGGTTTCTGCTGGGCTCCGCCCCACGCACCTGTTCCCTTTGGTGGTTTTCATCTGTGTACTTTTGCTGTAATAAACTGTAAGCAGGAGTATACCAGCTCTTCTGGGCCCTGGGAATCCTGCCAGTGAGTCACTCCAGTGTGTGGAGTGTGGTCTTGCTGACCTTCCACACACCAGGGAAATGGGAGCTAGGGCATCTTAAAGAGTAGACCCATTCTCTCTGTAGAGCAAGATTTCTTTTTCTTGGGGACCCGCTAACACAATACATTGTGTGCTATTATGGTCTCTTTTTATTTAAAAAGATAAATATAAAGCCCATCCACAAGAAGGCAGAAAACAATAAAGTGGAGAATTAATACTTGACTGAATGCTTCCCAAAAACATTGTGTTATGAGAAGCAAGATGAATAAGCAACAAATGAAAAACCTAGAAGTTTACATTGTTCATAAAAAAGCAAAGAAACAATACGATACTTCACATCATTTCTTCTTAGTGTGTAGTTTATTGTACACTTTCTTTGCCTAAGTTGATTTTGTTAACGTCCCCTTTTGTGACCTTCTGTAAATGTCCCTTTATTGCTTTATGAGGTTGACTTGGCAAGACGTTAGTTACAGCGACAAAACAAACATGATAAATTTCTGCTGTCCTGTGAGACTTCTTCAGTGCGGAAGTGCTTTTGCTGTTTCGAATCCTAATGTTGTGCTCAAGCAGCCCTTTCCGCCCATCAGATAGCATGCTGCCATCTGTAGAAGTGCCACAGAACGAAGATTTATGTGCTACTATTTAAGGAACTGAGGCTTGGCAACTCCGTGCTGTTCATTTGGCCAAACAATAATATGCTAATTAACCTACTTGACCTAAATTACACAGCACTTGAGTCTGTTCAGCCAACCCAGTTGCTCAGCCGGCTGAGTGTTCCTGACCCGACCCGTCGTTCTGCCTGTAGGAAGCTTTACATCATAAAACAAATGGTGGTTGGGCTGCTCTACTTTGTCATCTGAAAGGGAATTAATTATCTTCAGCTTTCTAACGGAAATTTATATTTCATTTGGTTTGTTATGGTTATACCGATATTTCACAATTAATGGGCATCAGCAGCGGCAAAAAAATTAAGCTTTTTTTCCCCACCACAACAATCTGCGTTTTTCAGTTGGCCGAAACACTGATAGAGAAGTATTTTTTTAATATATTTTTTTAATTTTATTTATTTATCTTTAGAGGCAAAGAGAAGGAGAGAGGGAAATATCAATGTGTGGTTGCTTCTCATGCGTCCCCTGCTGGGAACTGGCCTGCAACTCAGGCATGTGCCCTGACTGGGAATTGAACCTCAATCCTTTGGTTTGCAGTCCCACGCTCAATCCACTGAGCTACACCAGCCAGGGCTGATAGAGAAGTATTGACGCTCATATTTATCTGTGCCTGTGCTGAGAACATGAAGTTCAAACCCATATGTGGGATTCAGAGCGTTTGGACACCAGAAGCTATGTGTGAAGTTCTGTTCATGTTTAAAGTGTTTTCAGGAAATGGTTTTCTTAAGATTCCCAATATAAAATTAAAAAATAGTCATTTGATATTCTCAACTAATGATCCTTTTAAAAATAGCTTCTTTCTGTGGACCCACATCTCTGGTGTCCTTATTATTTATGCTGTAATGCTGAAAAGTTACTGCAATCTCTCCCACCAATCCTCCACCCATTCTGCATCTCAGCAGAATCCAAATGAGTTAAAATGAAACTCACCAAAAATGAGAGACAAATTCAAACAGTGGAGGGATTACAGAAAATTAGTGCTAGGAAGCTCTTGAAGAATGATATTTTCTAGCACGTGTCAAAAGCATGCTAAAGTGGCTAAGATTCCCCCCAAAAAAATCTCTTGAAGTTTTGATAATGAAAGAACAGGAACTTAGAAAAAACATTCAGTTGGGATGTTCAGGAGAATGTGGTACTCAAGACCTGTGCCCCAAATATGCCCCTCAAATCTCTGCCTCCCGTGCTTTGCGCCTCAGAGACCTGCTGTTTGTGTGGTCACCCTGCTGTGGTTAGGGTTCAACCTTCGGTGAGGCTTCATTACTCCTAACCGAATCCTCTGCCCGATCCCCATCTTTTCTGCCCCCACGTGTGGGGGTCAGAGACCTTTTCTGGTGTGAAGACCATCCTCTAGCTCTCATCCTTTGCCTTGTGTAGGTGATTTGTGACCTTCAGCTCTATGTTGTCTTCTCCCAAGGCGTTGGCGGGCCCCAGCAACGGCTGTCTTACTCTGTGGTCCTTAAAATTACTATTTCCCATGAGCTCCTCGGGCATCTGAACATTGCCCCCGCTAGTGGACCCCTTTCTTCCAGCACTACATTCTCATTCACCCCTGATGGAAGTTTACCAAATGCATCGACTCCCCCACACAGTGACCATCAGTGCCCCGATTATCACAAGGGATGGGGTCCTCACGATCGGATGGCTGTTGGGGGACCCAGTTGCACAGTTTCATCTTAGCGTCTGCTTCCTACGACACCACTGGCATTCACGGTCACAGAGTGTGCTCTCTGGGAAGCGGGTTCTGGGTGCAGGTCTGTTTCCTGGGGAGTGTCAGTGAGATCCATCCGTGTGAGACAGGGGCGGGGCCAGACGGAACAGGGGGAGAAGGCCTGAGCCACTTGCCTCTATGCATCAGCCAGTCACTGGGGTACAGGCTGCCCCCAGGAAGGGGGTGTCCCTCCATGTGAGAGTCACTATCGGGTGAGGGTTGTTTCTGTGAGGGACTCAGCTAGGGACTGACAGCTGGTGTTCTGGTGTGGGGGGAAGAGCGTCTCAGTCCCAAAGCAAAAGCTGGGCAGCACTCCTCAATGTCTACTGCAAACTGCAATGTGTAAGTTTATAACATATAAGAATGTTATTTATTAAAGCTTGATAAAAGGTAAAAGATAATCTATTTATACATAAATATTATCTAAAAATATATTCATACATAACTATATATACATTTGCATAGGTGGTAAAGCGATTAAGAAAAAAGTAATTTGCACAAAAATCACTAGTAGAGTTAACTGGTTGGAAGAAGCAGTTGGTTCTCTGGGAGGTCCCACGGAGGTTAAAGTGATAAAGTTCTGTTTCCACATCTGGGCGGTTAATACATGTATGACCCTTTCTCTTTTTCCTTCGACACATACCTTTACATTGGTATACTCTTATTTATTTATGTCACACTTTCCCTCTTAAAGGAGAGGAGGATGAGGGTATACATAAATGATTGCTATTTTAACATTAAACCTGAGATAAGTCCAGAGTGTGATGAGAGTGCTAAAGCAGTAAAGACAGAGATTCTGAGTACCCGAAAAGAGGGAGGTAGAAAACCTTACCCTGTTTTCACCACACCGTCAGGTCAAGGACATCTCAACGGAGAGGATTTCTGAATTTAACAATAGGGATCTTGTCCAGAGCAAGAAACACTCGATCAGAACAGTAGTGCCTCCTTCATGCTCTCTATTTAGAAAGGCCTGTTAGTTGGGATAGTCTTGACTTAGCGTGACGACATGAAAGGGTAGAATGAAGACTTGTAGGAAAATCAGAAGATAGTTGGTATTACAGTAGGAAGACAAATTTCAACCCGAACACCCAGGATAAAATTACCTCATTTAGGAAATGTATGTGTACTCTTACTGGAGATGGGTAAAAGTGAGAGGATGCATGGTCTGAGGATGATGGAGGCATTTAGGAGTCAGAGGTGATATTCATCTCTTCATTTATTCACATATGCTGATCGAGCACCTATGAAATGCCGGCACTGTGTCAACTGCTGGCAATAGAATAATAAGCACAGAATACATGGTTCCTGGCTCATTGTTCTAAAAATCTAGTTTTCCTACTTTAAAGATCCTAAACAGTTTTATTTAAGTGAAACATATACAGAGCCACAATATATAAGAGATGCAGATTCTGCCCTCAGCTCCAATGTTTGGGTATTTTTCTGCACACATCTGGGAAATTCTCCGACACCAGCAAGGTGGCCCAGAATTCAACTCAATTTTCCTACTGTGTACCCAGAGATAGGTCAGATCCCACACGTGAGGGCTCAGTTCCACGAGACGACCTATACTTGGGATGCCAGTCCCGCATCCAGGTGGTTAGCTGCGCTTCTCACGGACTGGCTGGAAATCAGAGGTTTCCAGGGTCTCTACTTTGGGGTTGATTAATCTTCTAGAGTTGCTCACAGAATTCAGGAAACCCACTGACTCACTAAATTCCTAAATGGTTAGAAAGCATATTCAAGGACAAACTCAGCAGCCAGATGAAGAGATACACGAGTCAAGGTCTACAACACAGCAGCTTTTGTGTTCATGGAGTTCTGGGTCTGGCTCCCCAACCTGGAAGCTCTCCGAAGCCCCTCTTTTTGGGTTTTGTGGTTTTTATGGAGGCTTCGTTACACATGCATGATTGATTAAACCATTGGCCATTGGTAATTGATTCAACCTTCATTCCCACTCTCAGCCCCAGAAATCAGGGGGCGGGACTGAAAGTTCCAACCCTCTATTTGTGGCCGGTTTCCCTGACAAGCAGCCCCATCCTTAGGTGCTTTCCTAGGCCATCTAATTAGCATAAGCTCCCCTGTGGTGGGAAGGGGCTTGTTATTTCCTGGGCAGGAAGCCCTTTCAGGAACTGAGGACCAGACACCAAATACTGCAGTAAAAGATGCTCCTATTGCTTTTGTCCCTCAGGAAATTCTAAGAGTTTTGAGAGCTATGAGCCAGAAACTGGATAAAACTGAATATGTATGAAAATATACATTCCGTCATCAGAATGACTGAGTATATATTTATTATACATCATAATCTTGCAAGAGATAAATGCAAAAATTATTTTAATTGAGGTGGACACAGTGTTTTCTGTCCACTGCCTGCCTCCATGCCTCCTCCCCGACCCAAAGCATTTCTTCTGCCAAAAATACACACCCAGCACACAACCCACAGTATGCTACCAAAAATTAGGGCGTCACAAATCCCTGTGTGAGCTGAAATGCTAGATAATTAAGATTATTATCTAATTTCCAGATTAGATAATTTAAAAATTGTTAAATATTTCTGTGATATGCTCAACTCACAGTTTCATTAGAGTTGAATACCTATTAATCCTATGAAGTATCAAAATACATTTTATATTTTATTTCATTTCCAATGAAATATTTATATTCCTTGCTCATAATTAATAAAAAACTTAGGTTAACACTACAAATATTTCATTGCTGCTTTTACAAATGTCATGATTAAACTAATTTGATTAGTTGATTATTAAAAAATTGAAGCGGGCTTATTTATAAATAATTTTATCAATAAATATTTATTCTAAATAGAGAAGAAATGTGAGCATAGTTGCTCCATTACATTTAATAAAATAACTTAAGGGAGGTACACAACAGATTACATTCAAATTAATGTCCATGTCGTACACTTGTTTAACCATAAATATGTAAGTCACTGTTATGTAGAGATATTCACATTCTTATGTTCTCTTCCTCTTTTCCCTCTCTTACATCAGAGGAAACGGGATAATTACATCTTGGAGTTTAAGTCAGGCCCTCAGCAGAGGAACAAAATTACTTGAATAAATAATAGGTGTCACAAAAGTCACCATGGAAACACAAGGATGTAAGTTTCTATAGAAACTCCAAGCCCTCTTACTTATATTCATGATCTCTATTTAAGATAATAGTAATATTTGTCATTTTTATCATATAAAAAATCAGAGCTGGAAACTGATGATAGTTGTGTTGGTATAACAAATGTGTCTAAAATACGACCTAAGGGATATCTGTCCATTCAGTCAGCCAGCCATCTCCCCATAGATGCATCCTACAAATACTTCACTCTCTCTGTTTGTGCCAGGCACTAGTCTGTGTCCTAGAGGCACACTTGTAAATAAGAAAGATAAAAACTTTAATCCTGAAAACTTTGATATTGGTGGGAATAATCTGAAAGTAAATGAAAATCAAACATTCTTCAATTACATACTTTTTCATGGAGCTAAGAGCTGAGAATTGATGTTATAATTTTGGATATACTAAATATGCACTAAGCCATTTTATCTCTCTTTTTTTAATATCTCTTTCCCCCAGCATCTCCCAAACTATATGTCTTAATTACCTACTTAAAAATGTACCTACTCTTCAAAACCAGGGCTGTTTTTTTGAAATACCATTTTCTTCCTGTTTCACACACACACCTAATGCTATATGTTAATATTTCTTCTCCTTTTACTTCCAAAATAATGTTTCTTTTTTGGTTCATTTATAACTAAAGTGTATAAGGTGGTTTATTTGAGATGAGGGATGGTGTGGGGGTTCCAGGGATAAGGAAGAGGAACACCAGACTCTAAAGCGAGTCTACGGACAGTTTTTAAAGAAGCAGCAAATGATGTTAAGACTTGGCCTCGGCTGTAGTCATTATTATTATGTTTCTAGTGCAGTTTTGCATACATGTTAGAGGAATATGCATGGATTAAGTATAATAATCCAGGATACTTTGAATAGAAATGTGTAATATCTAGAATTTGCTTGTTTTATATTGTATTAAAAGGTTCAGTTTGTGTTATTTATTTTAAAAGGGGACTGCAACGCAGGGAGGTTACATAATTTGCCTCAGTAGACATTGCTGAAGGTGGGGAGAGTGAGTATCCAAACTCATGACGACACACCCTCCCCTTTTCCACTGTGGTATCTCTGGAGCCTGAGATCACAGAAGGAAGAAAAGCTTTCTCCTCTGGTACGCTATCCCCTCAGTCTACGTTCGCTGCCAAGCTTAGGAAACTCTTATTGATACACATGCAGAATGAGGTATGAGTCTAATGACAAATCAGGCTAATAACTCATCCTGAGGTTATATTGTAAGTGAGGAGCATTAACACCATACTTTTCTCCCCCTCCTTTCCGAGAAGGACATGCTTTGACCGGGCATGTTGTGATGTTTAAACTACTGGCTATTGACAAGTTTCAGTTTTATGGTTGGTGTTGGTAACTGCAGGGCATTTACTGTAAACTATTCATATATCAGGAGTCGTACTTACCGTATTTTTCACAGACATGGTTCATTGAATATGGATGATTGACAGAATGGATGAATTTTCTGAATAACTCAGATTGTTTGACAATCATAGATTAAATAAATATAGAAATTGTCAAAAAGTTACCTTTCACTTATATCTAGTGCATTATTAAATAGTGACAAGGCATTTTTTCCCCTTGTGATTCCATAGCTATAAGAAAATCAACCCATAAAGGAAACTTTTACTAGGGGATCAACTTTTTCGTACTCATCACTAAATAAGGTAGAACATGCTTAGAAGGGGAAAAAGTAAGGAAAAAGGAATAGCTTATTTCATTGACACATGATTTTGCATAACTAATTTCTGAAAGCCTATTAGTAGTGAAGTATTGCGATATTGTCTCTCTGTCTCATTCACATGCACAAATACTGTATTATAGAAGCAATTAACAAATACCCTAAAGGCCTAATGCCTTTGAATTTTGCAGATGTATCCTTGGGACAGGAGGCTTTATCTCCATGAGATAAGAATCTCCCAACTCTACAAGGTTACTTTCAAAATAGGGTTCACATTTGAGCACATACCATTTTTTTCTCTCCAGCATCATGTATTAAACTTCCAAGGGAAATAACTATTTTATGTAATTCCCAATACCATTTACTGCCACACTATAATCCTTCTATATTACTGAAGACAAATCATTTTCAGCCTTGTCTAATAAGAAAGTTACCCATCCATAATAGTTACAAAGTCTACTGATATCTTGACATTTTATCTTCATTGTTCATAAATATACCCTTCACAAACTGAGCAAGGCCAGCTCTGATCACAAAGGTTAATTTGTTTTTCTTGGAATCAAGTTAATGCGACCTGTGAACCCATGATTCATATCTGTTGGGCAGGGATGGAGAGGGGCTGCCCACTGGCTCACTGTAACGAGAGCATCAAGGCCACCAGTCACAGCTCGCTTCTGGAGGCAGCAGGTAATTTCATTACTGATAATGTAGTTGTGGGAAGAAATATTTTCCTGACCTCCTTCTTCCTTGACAGTTGACACATCTTGGCTTCCCAGAGGAACTCTCAAGCTCTGGGAAGAACTCCGAGAAACAATTTTCAGAATCCTTAGAGAATTAAGAAACTCTAAAACATATCAAGCAACACACATTTATTATATCAATGATGAATGTTTAATAAAATATTCATGATGTCTGAAAAACAGTATCTATATCATTTTGATGAGTGCTTCTGTATGCATTTACTGATTGTGTGACTTTTTTATATTATTCACTAAACTTGTATCTTACTATCTTTTTTTGCTATGTCTAAATATAAAAGCCACCTTTATAAGTAAGAATTTTCTAACATCAGAAGAGGATACTAAAGATCCAAGGAAGATGTTATTCATTGTCACACACTTTTTAAAGTAGTAAATATCAGTGCCATTGGAATGGATTCATAGTTTACTAAGGAAGCTACTTTTAGGAAGTAAATAATTTGCACATGCAATTTCTAACACCGCTGTGAGGAATTCAGATTACCTTATAGGCACATACATGCCTTAGCTTCATTGATTCTGAATATGTAATGTTTTGGGCCTTTCTTTAAAAAGTTACTTCAATTCCTGGATATTTGCTTCGATGATGACAAGGGAGTAACTCAGAAGCGTGCCTTCCTAAAGCTGGTGATAACTTGTTCTCCTAACTGAACTTTGTGTTCTTGAATTTTTAATGTGGTTCTCCAGGCTTATTTTTTTAAATATGTGAAACGATGAATGTCAGGGACCAAAGTGACCTATCTGACCATAAGCATAAACTGTAAAATCTTTAAATTGCTTTTAAATGAGCACATTGAAGACTGCAGGTCTGATCCAGCCATCCCACAGGCAAGGAGAGCTGACTGTGGCCTTTCAGCATCTTTGGTGTGGCAGCCCTCTCCTTATCGGGGGGAGCGAGGCACTCCGGAAACACAGGGGCGGGTCAGCCGCCAGAACAGACGCACTCGCTTTCCGCACGTAGACTTGGCTGCATGTGGTGCAGATCAGAATCCTTATCGTGACTTGGATTTTTTACTTCCCCTTCAACAAACTATGAAGCCCCAGAATATGTGTTTGCAGCTCCTCAAGCAGGTTTTCTGTTGCTGGTCTCCTCCTGTGCAAACAACGACCAATTCTTCTGGACAGAAGTCAGAACAGAAAACTTCCGTTATCTTGTTATCTGTGTTCCGAAGAAACTGAGTAGTCATCGGGGTCGCTTCGAATGGTAAATTTTAGAGCAATGGTAAATCCAAGAACACATCTCTTTCTAACCATGAAAGTTATTATTTTTTCTTTTCCTTCAAGAAAGGAAAATGATGACCTTTGCAACCCTTTAAGATATTGGCTAGGCTGTTAAAACACACGTGGATACCAACCAATGTTTGACTGACCTTAATGTTTAATTGTTGAATGAGACAGAGAACATACTTTCCTGGAAGAGAGCTTTCTGCAAATGCCTGCTGTGTGTCTCTGTGTTAGTTGAGAAAGAAGGAGTATTTTCATGTGTACCCTTCTCCAGGAAAATTTAATTACTGTATTGAGGTACTGGGATGCTTGGGAAAAGAAAGGGAAAATGGATATTGGGAAAGATGTGCAAATTGTGAATTCTGGAAAGGCATTCTTTAACACCATGTGGTGATTGGCTTATTTAACTGAGATAATTCTTATTAAATCTCATGTTCATTTATAAGGTTTTATAAGAAAATTTCCAAACCTCAAAATTTGTCAAACTCATTTAAATTATTTTTTCTACAGTTTGAATTCACATTTTCTTTATTTTACTGTAAGGAAAATGAGTCTTACAGATTTCCAGTTTTTTCCATGTAATATGTAAACCCACTGAAGATTAAAATCAAAGGTAAAAAATTTTGCTGTAACGTAAAATGGTTGTCAGATTTAGCATAATAGGTTATGCTAAAATAAAAACCTATTTTCATTGACTAGCTTTTATATACAGAAGTGGGCAAAAATAGATTAGAAATAATAAATAATACAATAATTAATAAATATAAGAATAAACTTTTGTGTAATTGCAACTATAAACACACAAACACATATACATATACATGTATTTCCAGTCTTCTCAATAAGATATAACTCCTACAGCGTGGTGTCTATGAGTTATCCTAATGTATCTACAAGTCAGCTAAATGCCGAGTGATCACATGCTGATAGTGTGGGAAGCTGTCCACCGCCCGCCCGGTCATCCTTGAGTGGGTTGAGACACCAACCCTCAGGCACGGCTGCACTTGCCCTGGAGGCCTGTCTTGGGCCGGCGGTGGCCCAGGGGGTCACGCACCCACCTGGGGAAGGTATCCGTTTGGCCTTCTTGCTTTGGCACGTCCAGCTGTGGTCCAGCTCTTGCTCAACAGCTCCCTGTGAGTCTTGACTTCTCTGCAGAACACATCTTTTCCCAACTTCTTCCCCAGCGCTGATGCTTTCCTCATCACTCACAGATCTCTTTCGGTGAGTAATTTGAAGTCATTATTAATTCTCTCTCTAGTGCAAGAAAGAGTAATTCTTGAAAACAGATTTAAAGAGTGTAGTCAGGGCATGAGGACACAAACATCTATTGAGGGAAGCCTGGGTTAAGAGTTGATGAAATTCAAAATTAGAGGTGGATGGCCTGCAACAGAAAAATTTCCGTGAAGACCAGCAAGACCCTTCTAGGTGCCTGCTGAAGGCCTTCGCTGTGGTGGGAGTAAGAGCCTTGGGTGCTGCTGCTGGTGCTGCTGGTGCTGCCGGTGTTCCTGGTGCTGCCACAGCTGCTCTTTCTGGGGCATGGGGTGGACACGGAGCTGGAAGAACAATTCTGGGGGGCTCATCTGGGGTAGCAGTCCTGGACTCAGGGCAGAGTGGGGGACAGGTAGTCTTGGATTTGACCCTCTCTGGATTTATGGCCACTTTCTCTTCTCCACTGCTGGTGGAGACATCCGCCCTCGGTTCCACACTGGTGGTTGGGATGGCCAGCAATGCTTCTGTGCTGGCGGATGGGACAGCCAACTTCACTTCTGAACTGGTGGCAGGGATAGCCACCTTCTTTGTCACACTGTTGGAGGAGAGAGTCCCCCTTGCTGCCACACTGATGGGTAGATTGGTAGATTTCATAGTTTTCTCTCCTGCTGGCTGCAGCTCTTCGGTTGTGGAAAGATGTCTTCTTTGGTCAGGGAAGGAGTAGGGCCTTACTCATACTGTATGGCATTTGGTCTTTATTTTAGTGCTATGGAGGATGCAATAGGTACCCATAATGCTGTTGTGTTATTGGGGGCCACGGGTTCCTTTATTTCCTCCTGGTTGAACAACAGATTTGTCACTTTATTGGTGACCTGAGGGTCAATATCACCCCAGGGTGGCTCACACTACAACTTCACTGCATCATTCTGGTCTATAATGACCAGGGCTCCTTTATGATAGTGTCCGAAGTTGGCCTCTGGGCAGGGTCAAGGGTAATCATTTTTCTTAAAACCTGTTGACATTCACCAAAAACAAAATATGCTGCAAAGAAGTGCCCTGTCAATATCTGTGTCTTCATGTCTGCAAAGTTCTGACCCGTGACCGGGAGCCTCCCCGTCACAATGTGATAGAGGATGACGCCCAGGCTCTAGATGTCCACCTTCGGACCCTCATATGATCGGCTCCTCAGGATCTCCGGGGCCATACACGAAACAGTACCACAGAATGTACTGAGTTTGTTGAAAAGTCTTTGCTGAAGCCGAAATCAGCTAGCTGGAGGCTGTGGTCAGCATCTAGGAGGATGTTCTCTGGCTTAAGGTCCCTGTGTACAAAGCCCTTCTGGTGGCCAGAGTGTAGCGCAGACACGAGTTGTCTGGACAGGGTCCGGGCCTCCTCTTCCCTCCGGGCACCAGAGTTCTCGAAATAATCGAAGAATGGGCCACCGCTCATGTGGTCCATGAACAAAACATACTCGTCTTCCATGGCAATGACGTCATATAGTTTGGTGAAGTTCTGATGGTTGAAGCTTTTCAGCAATGAAATTCTCAGAAACCTAGAGAGGAGCCCTGCCTGTTGTTGATTTTCACTGCCACCTCGGCGCCTGTTACCATGTGCCCGCCAGCATGACCATCACAAAGGACTCCATGCTGATTTTGCTGAGTAGGACTCAGCCGCCAACATGACACTCCTGTCAGGGGTGACGATAAAGTCCTCAGAGGGGTTGGGCAGCCCTGTGCAGTTTGGCTTGAACTCCCCTGTATTTTTTTTTTTTACTGTGGCCATACGTTGGCCATCTCTCAAGAAATAATCTTGGGTGGACTTTTGTCCCTTTATGATGTTCGTTGGGGGTAGAAGGGAATGACAGGCAACAGAAAACTTTGCGTGAAGACTGGCAGGACCCTCCTAGGTACCCGCTGAATGCCTTCTCTGTGGTGGGAGGAAGACCCTTGGGTGCTCCTGCTGGTGCTGCTGGTTCTGCTGGTGCTACTGGTGCCCCTGGTGCTACTCTTTCCACTGCCTAGGGTGGTGAGGGAGCCTGAAGAGCCATTCTGGAGGGCTGAGCTGGCAGTGGTGAAGGACCCCAAAGAACCACGATGGAGGGCAGGTTTGGGGGTGGCAGCCCAGGACTCAGGGCAGGATAGTGTCCTGGATTTGACACTCTCTGCTTTTATGACCCCCTTCACTTCTCCACTGGTGGTGGAGACATCCACCCTCGGTTCCAAGCTGGTGGTTGTGATGGCCACCTCCGGTTCCGTGGTGGCGGGTGGCACAGTCAACTCCATTTCCAAACTGGTGGTTGGGATGGCCACCTCCACTTGTGACGTGGCAGATGGGACAGCCCACTCCATTGGCACACTTGAGGTTGTGATGGCCACCTCTGCTTGTGTACTGGCAGATGGCACAGCCAGCTCCATTGGCACACTGGAGGCTAGAGTGGCCACCTCTGCTTGTGAGCTGACAGATGGGACAGCCAGCTTCACTTCCATGCCTGTGGAGGGGATGGCCACCCTGTGTGCCACACTAGTGGTGGGGACAGTCACCCTTGCTGCCATGCTTGTGGCAGTGACGGCCACCCTGGCTGCCACATTGGTGGGTGGACTGGTCGGCCTGTTGGTTTTCTCTCCCACAGCCCGCAGCCCTGGGGTTGTGGAATGATTACGTCTTTGTTCAGGGAAGGAGCAAGATGTTCCTTGCACTGTGTGGCCTTTGATGTTCCTTTTCGTGTTGTGGAGGATTAAATAGGTGCCCATGATGTCATTGTATGTTTTGTGGGCTACCAATTCCTTTTCTTCCTCCTGGTCGTACCTAAGATGTTTCATCTTTTCGGTGATCTGAGGTTTGATATCACTGCACGGTGGCTCACTGTAGAACTTAACTTCCTCCTTTTGGTCTCTGTTGACCCAGGGGTCCTTTATAATAGCGTCCAGAGTTGGCTTCTGGGTGGGGTCAAGGGTGATCATTTTTTTTTAGAAGGTTTTGGCATCCCTCAGAGACGAAATAGGGTAGGAGGAAGTGCCCTCTCAAGACCTGTCTCTTCACTTCCCCAAAGTTCTCCCCCTCGAAGGGGAGCCTCCCCATCACCATCTGATAGAGGATGACGCTGAGGCTCCAGATGTCCACCTTCGGACCGTCATAGGTCTGGCCCCTCAGGATCTCCGGGGCCATGTATGACACGGTCCCGCAGAATGAGCTCAGCTTGTTTCCTTGGTGTTTTTTGCTGAAGCCGAAATCAGCCAATTTGATGTTGTGTTCAGCATCTAGGAGGATGTTCTCAGGCTTAAGGTCCCTATGCACGAAGCCCTTTTGGTGGCAGTGATGTAATGCAGACACCAGCTGTCTAAAGAGGGTCCAGGCCTCCTCTTCTGTCTGGGCGCCATATTTCTCCAGGTAATCAAATAACTCACCACCGCTCAGGTGTTCCATGAACAAGTATTAGTGGTCTTCTGTGGCGATGACTTCAAAGAGTTTTGTGATGTTTGGATGATTTAAATTTTGTAGGCAATGAAGTTCTCTAAAGCCTAGAGAGGAGCCCTGCCTGTTGACAATTTTCACTGCCACCTTGGCGCCTGTTACAACGTGGCGGGCCAGCATGACTGTTGCAAAGGACCCTTTGCCTATTGTGCTGAGTAGTACATAGCCACCAACACGGCTCTCCTGGTCAGAGGCGGATGTAAAGTCCTCAGGCATGGTGACTTCAAAAAAAACAAAAGAAAACAAAATAATAATGAAAAGGAAATAACAAATTTAAAAAAAGCAAACAGGAAGGGAGGAACAAAGCAAATAGTCCCGACCCAATGGGTTACCACCAATTCGGCTTCCCGGACAGTAACGGACTGAAACTCAGCCCAGCCCGCAGCCTGTTTATATGGGCCTGGCTGTGCTGCATCACTGTGGTGCTTTATGATATTGCAAGTGGTGGGACCTGCCGTGGTTTCCTCACTTTTTGGTTTCATGTCAGTTTTGCTCTGGAGAAACATAGTAAATGGATCCTCCTAAAGCTCATTT
>CM052549.1:77622148-77667195 GCA_028533065.1 Trachops cirrhosus
GGGGTGCATAGGTTCTTTTGGATTGGTGTTTCAGGATTCTTAGGATATAGTCCCAGCAGTGGAATTGCTGGATCAAAGGGCAGGTCCATTTTTAGTTTTCTGAGGAAGTTCCATACTGTTTTGGATTCTGGCTCACGCTGTGGGTCCAGGTTGCCTTGCTCTTCCCTGCTGACGAACTCACTTCGCACATGCGTACTTCTCCCCTCCCCAGGTGCCTTCGTGTGGCGTTGAAGCCTCAGCATTAGACTGTAAATTTACATAAGACTCTGAATGTTACGTATACACCATGGAAAAGCTTCAGCCCCTTTGAAGACGGTTTCATCATCTCAAATTCTTGATCTCATCTCCTGAGAAGTGAAAATTTTACGTCTGCATTCACAATGCTGCCATGCATGGAAGCCTGCCTTCATCATTTCGAAGCTCGCTTGTAAGAAGAGTTGGTGTTATACGGCTGCAGGCCCCCGGCACCGTGTGGAGCAAAGTGGGTTTAAGGACAACAGGCTGAGTGAATCACATTATAGCTCTTTCTGAAACTATTGTTTTTTGTTGTCTCCCACTCACAAATGAATACGATGCTTTAGGGAATTAACGGAACTAAGTGATTCACTGGCTTGTATCACCCACAACACAAGGCCACGATGTTCATGAAAAAGGTTAGTTTTTCTTGACATACTTCAACCTTCTTCCCTTTATTCCCCCACTCTCTGTGATTTTGCCATCTGAGTGTACTACCTGTTTTGTTCTGCGGTCTCTCCAGCTGAACACAATGAAACGTGTTTTCATCAGGTGTGTGATTGCCACGTGCAGCTTGCCATGGAGGTGAGAGAAGAAACCGTGCGACTCACTCATGTTTCCAACCCGCGCTTGGACCCAGCATTCTTAGCCGCGGGCGAAGCACAATTCTTCGGGGGCCATTAATGAACTCAGGAGTTGACGGGATAATATTCATTTATTTATTTTATCTCATTCTCTTCCTCCGCCCCATATGGGAACCTTAGAGGGGAGAAAGCAATTGTAGGCATAGAAATTAATCAGTGAATTAGGACTCTCCTTTTTTTGTAAACCCAGCTAAAGTTAAGTTTGCAAAACAATGTATTTGCTCCTGAGGAGCACATCAGTACTTGAGTGTGTACGTGTGACTGTAGGTGTAATGAAAACAGAGCTTTTGTTCTCAGAGAACAATGGGCCCGAGTTCCTCCCTCACCTCCCCACAGCCCCGTGAATAGCTGGAAAGGTCTCAGCTGTCAGCACTATTCCAGGAACATGAAATCGCCAAATGGCACTAAACCCTGCTGAAACGACTTTGTATCCAGAGCAGAGAAAGGCTAAGCAGTTTGTCAGCAATTTAGATAGATTCACGTACAGCTGGAGTTTCCCTTCTCTAATTACATTCCTTTCTGTTTTGCTTTATTAAAGATGGGACCAAAGGAAGCCCATCTGGAAGTCCTGGCAGTTTTTACTACCTGATTTTGATGGTAGTCTTACTATCAATAATGGAAGGAGGCAAATGTTACTATTAGAGTAATGAGCTTTTGATTGATTTAAATATGTCTATTATTACTACTCTTTCTAATTCTGTTTTCTTAGCTGTGCATTTGAGATATCCCAAAGTTATTATCTATATCTAAAAATGTATTATTTCACCCTGATACGTGTAAAATATTACCCACTCTAGTTATATCACTTATTATACCATCAATACCACAGCACATGTCACGCTGTCAATGAACTAACTCTGCCATATTAGCTTTCAGATGGCTCAACTCCCAAAACTATTTTGCCAGCTCTCAAAACTTTTATCTGCCTTCTTCATACTTATCAGTGTTATAACGGTGAAACACGGCTGGGAGAGAACATTGGTGGCCTGAAGAAGTGTAAAAGAGGGAGATGGGTAGTATTTCCAATTTTATTAAAATTCTTATTTTCTGCTGGCTATCTGCTTTTTATGCTCAGCCTAATATCCTTTTGGCTGTGGGCAACTTTTCACAGGTTTTACAATCTCTTCATAAAACACAACCTACCCCATTATCACATTACATACCTCCACAGGCATACAATATTTTGCTCAACCTAGAGGTGGGGAAATAAAGGCAAGAACAGTTTCCAGGGTTTGGAACTTTTCATTAAAGCACAATTTAATGAGTTTTGCTCCTAGCCATACATTAACCAATATGTGTGGTGAAATATTTGAAACCTTTTTATGTACTGATTTCTGTCAATCTCTCCTATAGGTTAGAATTTAGCTAAATGAATTATTTTAATTTTGTTTTTATTTTTATAAATGACACACACGAATTGATATTTACTATACTAATGTATCAAGGTAAAAAATTCAATCATACTTTACTCAGTTGTGCAAAGAAAGCTTAGGTTCTCTTTATTTTTTTAAAGTATTTTTTATTGATTATGCTATTACAGTTTTACCAATTTTCCCCCCTTTATTTCCCCTCTGCCCTGCCCCACCCAACCCTCCAGCTCGCTCCCCACCCTTAGCTCATGTCCATGGGTTGTACATAAAAGTTCTTGTACAAGTCCTGGGTTTCCTATGCCATTTTTATCTCTCCCCGTCTATTTTATGCCTACTAATTATGCTTCTTCTTCCCTGTACGTTCCCCCCTATTCCTCCCTTCCCCCTCCCCACTGAAATCCCTCCATGTGATATCCATTTCTCTGATTCTGTTCCTGTTCTAGTTGTTTACTTAGGTTTTTTTCATTGTTTTTCTTTTCTTTTAGGCTCATTTGTTGATAGTTGTGAGTTTGTTGTCATTTTACCATTCATATTTTTGATCTTCTTTTTCTTAAATAAGTCCCTTTAACCTTTCATATAGTAATGGCTTGGTGATGATGAACTCCTTTAACTTGACCTTACCTGGGAAGCACTTTATCCGCCTTTGCATTCTAAATGAAAGCTTTGCTGGATAGAGTAATCTAGGATGTGGGTCATTGCCTTTCATGACTTCAAATACTTCTTTCCAGCCCCTTCTTGCCTGCAAGGTTTCCTTTGAGAAATCAGCTGATAAGTCTTATGGGAACTCCTTTGTAGGTAACTGTCTCCTTTTTTCTTGCTGCTTTTAAGAATCTCTCTTTATCTTTCATCTTGGGTAGCTTGATGATGTGCCTTGGTGTGTTCCTCTTTGGGTCCAACTTCTTAGGGACTCTCTGGCCTTTCTGGACTTCCTGGAAGTCTATTTCCTTCATGAGATTGGCGGAGTTTTCCTTCATTACTTGTTCAAATATGTTTTCAATTTCTTAGTGTTGTTCTTTTCCTTCTGGCACCCCTATAATTCAGATATTGGAATGTTTCAGGCTGTCCCAGAGGTTCGTAAGTCTCTCTTAACTTTTTGGAATTCTTGTTTCTTCATTCTGTTCTGGTTGGATGTTTATTTTTCCCTTTTGTTTCAAATCGTTGCTTTGAGTCCTGGTTTCCTTCCCTTCACTGTTGGTTCCCTGAATATTTTGCTTTATTTCATTTTTGGGTATCTTTCATTTGCTTTTTTCATTTTTCAAGCAAGCTCAATCAGATCTGTGAGCATTTTGATTACCAGGGTTTTAAATTCTCCATTAGATAGGTTGGCAATCTCCTCATCACTTAGGTCTCTCTCTGAAGTTTCGCTCTGTTCTTTCATTTGGGCTATATTTCTTTGCCTCTGCACACTAGATAAATTGTAAGGGGGCGGGGCCTTAGGTATTCACCAGGGCGGGGCAACCCTCTTGATGCTGCCTGTTGGGGAGGGGCCAGAGAGGGAACAGTGCAGCTCACCTGCTTGTCTCTAGCGCACTTGCCAACGGATTCTGGGATTCTCGTGTGAGACTGGGAGCTTCTCCCACCGACATGGTCCACAGCCAGCTCTGAGTCTCAGTTTCGCCTTCAGCCAGCCCTGCCTGCCCGGTCTGCTGCCTTACCAGTCTGGTTGTTCTGGTTGATTTTTTCTTTAATTCCTTGGTTGTCAGAGTTCCATGCCATTTGATTTTCTGGCACTTCTGGTTGTTTATTGATTTTAGATTGGCTGTTATCCTCCTTTTGGTTGTGTGAGGAAGCAAAGGGTTTCTACCTATGCCTTCATCTTGGCCAGAACTCTTTAAAAATAATTGAACCTTCTCTCTCTTGGATGACAAAGAAAGTTCTACTTGCTGCTATCTCAATGTTTCCTGGGTTAATGAGTTTCTTTTCAGTCTAAGTAGTTAGTCCACTTCAATTTTAAGTCCCTACCCGGGTTGGGTTTACACATAACATTTGTATTCATGATTCTGTTTAGGGTACGAGTATGGACTTCCACCCCCTTCACGGCTGCACCTCTGGGTTCTGTCTCAGCGAGTGAGCGGACCTACGTCTGGATGGAGAGAAGGGCGCTGTGGGCTGTTAGACGGTCCTCTGGATTCCAGTGATGGCAGCAATGAGTTCCTTGTAGCTGGAGGCTAAGGTCGCGTTGTTTACTGGCTGTTGGCCGTGCAAGGGCCTCTCTCTCAGCTTCGGAGGCTGCCCCCTTTCCTTTCCATGTGAATCCCTCCAACGTCAAACCAGCAACAGGATGCCAAGTTCTTCCCATACTTCCAGCCTCTCGGATGATTTCTTCTGTTCTGCCACCATTAGGAGAATATTCTGCTTCTAAGGGCGTTTGTCTGACTAGACCAGGATCCCTTGAATAATCTCCATATCATAACTCAGTTAACTCAATACAGGGGTGGGCAAAAGTAGGTTTACAGTTGTGAGTACACAAAACACAGAGTTTATTCTTCTGTTATGTTTTATTAATTCTTTTTTTCCTTTTAAACTTTTTTATTTTAGTTTATTCAGTACAGTTTCTATCCTTTATTCCCATTCCAGCCACTCACCCATCCCTCCCCTCCTCCCTCCCCTTCCAACCCTCCTAGTTCTGTCCATGTGTCCTCTGTATTTGTTCCTGTAAACCTTTCCCTTCTCCCCTGAAATTCCCTCCCCTCTCCCCTCTGGTCACTGACTACCTGTCCTCTATTTCAGTGTCTTTTGTTATATTTCACTTGTTTGTTTTGTTGTTTAGGTTCCTGTTAAAGGCGAGATCATATGGTATTTGTCTTTCACTGCCTGGCTTATTTCGCTTAGCATAATGCTTATTAATTCTGGTATTCTTTATTTTTATTATTACTTTAAACCTACTTTTGTCTGCCCCTGTATATCTGTAAAATCTTTTCAAAGCATTACCTAGATTCTGCCTCCACACTCATTCGGGTTGTTGGCAGAGTTCAGTTCTTGGTGATGGTAGGACTGAGATCCCCTTCCTTGTTGGCTGTTAGTTAGGGGCTGTCCCCTGCTCTTCGAGGCCAGCTGTATCACATCTGCAAAGGGCCTCTTGCCACGTAATGTGACATACCCGTGGGTGTACTATCACATCACGTTCACCGTTTCTGAGGACTGGGGCAGGACACCTTTGGCAGCCAATTAGGAATTCTGCCTGCTGTGGGTGGAGTGCTCGCATGGGTTTTCTGGAGCCCTTTTTACTTCTCTTTTCCCTTTGCCACTTTTCATTAAATAAGCCTCAGTTCTGGATGTTCTTGGATTTCCCCGTACATATCTACTGGCCCTGAGAGGCAGGTAGAGCCAGGACCTGGTATCTGATGCATTTATCCTACCTTTGTCTTCCTTCTCCTTACAATATATTTAATCTGACAAAACAGGCTTTACACTTGATCATCTTATTTTGTTAAGGTGTGCTTCCGTGTAAAAACCTTGCAGTTATGTTTGCCAACTTCAGTTCTTATTATGGTTGTCATAGGACAATATGGACAGTGGGATTATAGCGTTCAAATACGACATCCTCTCATTCTGTTCTAATATTGGTCAGGGACTCTTCACACTTCTCTCCAAAATTCACAGAAATTGTGCAAGAGATAAGTGGAGATGCATATGATTGAATAAATATTATAAATGGGGAGAAATTATACACTGTGACCACCAGGTGTTTAAATTCAGATTCGGATCATTGATTTTACTGTGCACAGGGACTCCTTTAAGTTTTGGTCCTTGCCTTGTAGGTGTGTGATGAGTGTTACCTAGGCCTGGTGTGCAGGAGAGCCACAAGAATCAGAAATACCACAGTGAGCACACAGATTATACTAAAACAAATTGTGCATGTGACATGGGTTTAAGAAATACTTATTGAGTGTGTACTGTATGTCAATACCTACTGTCTGTCGCCATTCCAGTGAATGGGATATAGGAGTAAACAAAGTGGACACAAAGGCCCTCTTTTACTCACTATAGAAGTAAATTATGTAGAATTTAGAAGATAAATACTACTTACCAAAAATAGAGCAAAAGAAAAGATCAGAACTGTTGATCCAGGGATGAAGAGATTCAATTTTAAATAAATTTATGGAAAGAAAGATCTCACTAAGAATGCACATTTGAGCCGGGACTTAAAAGAACGGAAGGGACGTTGCTATGCGGATAGCTAGGGCAAGAGGATGGCAGGCGGAGAGGGCAGCCAGCCATGGCAAAGCCCCTAGGGTAGGACTATGCTTGGGATCCTCTAGGAACAGCAGGGGAGCCGAGGGGCTGGCGTGGAGGGAGGGGAGCGGAGGGGAGGGCGAGAGGAAGTGGGGTCAGAGCGGTGGGGGAGTGGGAGAGAAGTCAGGCAGGGGTGTGGAGTCACTGCGAGGATTTCAGGTTGCTCTCTGAAAGAAATGGGGAGACATCTGAAGGCTTGAAGCCGGGTTTGACATGATGGTATGACTCACATTCTAAAAGCATCCCTCTCCCCGTTCTGTTGAGGGTACTTCTACGGGGCGAGGCTGGGAGCCAGGACTGGTTAAGAGGCTGCTGTGTATCCTAACTAGACAAGGCGGTGGTGTACACCAGGGTGTTAGAGGTGACGTGGGAGCAGTCGGTGGACTGTTGATGTGCTTTGAAGGTGGACCCAAGATAATCTTTTAAAGGATTGGCTGTAGGTCCTAAGAGAATGGCGAGATTTAAGGGGGAATATGAATTTTTTGGTTTGAGCATTTGAAAAGTTGGAAGAGTCAACTAAGATGAGGAATCCAGGTAGAAACAGTTTGGGTGAACCTCGGACGTTCAGTTTAGATTACGTTAAGTTTGAAATATTTGTGACATATCCAAATGTGTATTAAAAATCCAAGTAGGATTTTAAAAAGTAGATGTTTATGCACAGATGTTTACTACACTAGATACCCGAGTAGACAGCATTTAGATCTGAGAGACCGCAAAGAACCACCAACAGAATGAGTATAGATGGAGTGGAGAATTAAGGACTGAGTCCCAGAACCCTACAGTTTTAAGAGTTTGGGTAGGAAGGTGGGATAAGAAAAGGAGACCTGGTAAGCAAAGGTTATCAAGAGGCTGGAGTATTGCAGAAAAAGGGGAGAAAGTGTATCGTGGAGACAGAAGTGATCGGTGTCAACTCTTGCTGATGGATAGGGTAGAAGATGAGGACCGGGTATTGACTACTATGGACTACTGAATCCAAGAAACTGAAGATCAGGGGTGACTTTGGCAAAAGTACTTTAACTCAGGTGTGGGATGATAGCTCACAGGGAGTGGGTTAAAGGAGGCTGGAAAGAGGAACAGAGAAAAGTGAGTCTGGACAGCACTTGGGTGAACAACAACGGGTGGCCATGACTGAGAAGGAAGTGGGGTCACGAGGGGTTTTTCTCATTTTAATAAGAGAAAAACACAGCATGTTTCTGGGCTGATTATAATGATCACACAGGAGGAAAAATGATAATGTAGGAGAGAGAATTGCTCTGGCAAAACACTCAAGTGGGTGGAGGGAATAGGGTCTAACACCCAAGGGAGGAGATGGCGGTAGTCGCTCATCTGTCGTAAGAGGTGGGAGGGCCACGCCCAGATGCAAGCCTTCAGCTTTCATGGCGAAGTAGGGGGCAAGGTCATGCACTGAAGAATGAAGGTGATGGAAGAAAGGAGGGAAATGTGAATTTCATGGAAGGTAAATTAGATGAATATATGTAGCCTTTTCATTGTTATATGAATTATACCAAACTGCTTTTACATCTGATCTTGTTTGCCTTATTTTTGCCATCATTGGCAGAATTTTGAGCCAACACACTTGTTTTCCCAGTGTTTTGCCACAAGTGCCCTTGGGCTGAAGCATTGTTCTCTCAGCTCCAGAAATGAGAGTATTCTCCATGTTAGATGTTTTCTTTTGGTGTGACTTCCATAGTTTATCATTTCTCAATAACCTTCCGTCACTTGCATTAATTTTTTATGTCTACTACAGTTTTTTTTAGATATCTGAGCACTTTACTACTAAATTCTTAAACCTTTTACGTAAGGTGGAGCCAACTCTATTAATGGCACATTAATCAGTATATTTACTCTAGCCACAGGTCAGCACTGTGTGCTAGTAGTGATGTAGTGATTTGCTATCATAAAATAATGCTGTACAAAAATTAGCCAGGTTATCAAATCCTGTGGTACAAAGTAGGCATTTGTGCCTTCAAATAAATGCTGAAATGGAAAGGCAGGTCGTTCTAATGCACACTGTATTCCTAAAGACAGACTTTAGGGATGACTGGTCAGGCATTTAGAATACACAAGTGTCACCGCTACCTAGCCTTATCACAAGGACATTTATACACAGAGTTTCGCAGATGTGTTCATGTGTTACTCTCACTTTCACCCAACAACATAGGCATTAAGCCTAAACACTTGTATTGTAACTTTACTGGTAAACTCACACGCTGTTAGAAAAACACCTCCGATCAATAGTTCAAACCTAGAGGTACCGTTTGAGTGAAAAAGGAAGTCCCTGTGTGGATTTGGAGTTCTGTGTTAAGGAAACTGCACACTATATAAATGCTTACTAAACAAACAGCATTAAGAGGAGGACACTGAATTCCTTCCTCAGACATGAAAATGCTTTTTGTTATTATAAGTAAGGAGTAAATTGCTATACCATTTCATTCTTTGCTGTGATGTATTTTCTTTAGTTTTTCCTCTGCATCCCAAATTCACCAACATAAACAAATGTATCAACTCCAGTACCCTCTCTGTAATTTATATTTTGCCAGCTACGTGTTTTTTTTCCTTCCCTCTCCTCTTTCTTCCTGTAGAATTGCTCTTGTTCTGCGGGCACCATGCAGGGTAGTGCGGAAGGAAAGCCAGAGATAAGTAGGGCATAAACAGACATCCCATACAGTTAGACGCTCAAAGGGACTTAGACATCTCCACCAAATTGAGAGAAGGGAAACCCTTTCTAGAAAGTGATGCAAGTTTAAGTCTTAGCAATTTAAACACTTTAAAAAGTGCTTTGCATCAGCAGAGAAATAAATCCCCAGCACTGCAAATACTATGTCCTTGTGCTGGGCAGTTTTTGCCGGGCTGCACGTGAGGTAGTGATTCATAAAGCCTAGAGACAAGATGTGTAGGGCAATAATGCTGCTGGAGATGTTTAAGCGACTTTGTATTTTCCTGAAAACGCTCATTCTTTTAGTAACTATTGAGCACCTGCCGGTGCTATTGCTGTCAGAAAGACTTCCTTATCCACGGCGTTTGGGTTATTTCCTGTCTTGTTGGTTAGCCGAGGTGGAGGAGGGGAAAGCTGTGCCGCTCCGAGTCAAAGCTTTCGAAATCGCTCCTGTACAGGTGTGAACAACCATTTATTTCAATGAAAGAGAATGTGTATTTTGAGTATGAATCAGATATACCTATCATATTTAAGAAAATAAATTGTGACCTTGACCCATGCATCTTGGATTGTGGTTCACGTGTTTCCCACAGTCACTGTGACAGGGCTGCAGACTGTACCCTGCGGCTGTTGGCGGGCCTCCCTTTGTCACGTGTTTCCCACGGTCACTGTGACAGGGCTGCAGACTGTACCCTGCAGCTGTTGATATGCCTCCCTTAGTTCCCGACGAAGGTGTTCTTGAGGGCAGATGCAAGGTTCATTGATCTCGATGTCCTAATGGGGCCCATGTATGGCCTTCAGCAAGTCACACAGAATTATAACTTATGTCAAAGGCTGACCAATGGGTGGTAAATAGCTGGACACATCCAAAGAGAACCAAAAAGGCTTTGAAAGTTGAACACACATTGGAAGCGCATCCTATGGAAAGCAGATTGGAACTCAAGGCCTGAACTTAACCAGGTCAGTTAATTGCCCAAAACAAAAATATCATCATCTTCCCTCAAATTTAAATAAGACAGAGACTCTTGACATAATATCTGTAATGCCCAAAATGCAATTAGAAGTTAAGCAGCATAGAATGAAGCTCGGGCATCTCAACTGACTCAGAAAAGGCGTCAGCACCTGCCAGCACCAACATGGTACAGGGGTTGGTGGTTGAATGAAGCCCCTTGTGTGGCTGCCTAGTGTCAACGGTTTTTGTAAATACGTCTAAGTACTTGAAACACTAAAACCATAAACTCCCTTCTGGCCTAATGACCAACTCGATTCATGCATTTACATGGCTGACCTGGTGCCTCTACTCCTCAGATTTCGCACTGTTTGGAAATGGCCAGCATTCCTTAGTTGTGAGGCTGCTCAATCTCATAGGGAGCATGTAAGAAACACGAGAGAGTGCTTTGGGGCTAATAATTTTGTGGGGAGACAGTGGCATTACTCGCATTAGATTAGAGGCTGGGAGTGCTAGATATTCTGCCACGTCGGCAACGGTCCTCTAGCAAAGCTTGCCTCTTTCAAATATCTCAGCGTAGGTGAAAAATTTGCTCATATTTGCCTGTGGTGGATATTTAACTCCATATTAAAAATAACTATAATGAAGACTTTATGTGTTATTTTTATATAAATTTCTAGAAACGAAATGCTGTGCAGATTGAGAAGGGATTGGGCTGTGTTTTGCTCAGAACATTACCCAAAGTTGATCACCATCTCGGTCTAAAGAAGCCAACAATACATCAGCTCGTGGATTTTAAGTAAGCAACTCAGGCCACACATGGCACAGTGTGGGAGCTGCTCATCAAGGACCAATACCCTTAAGTAAAAGCATCGGACTATTTCATTAGGCGTTTGAATGTACTTGTGTTAAGGTACAAGCAAAGACGCCTTCTTTAGCAGGGTGGAAACATTTTCTTCTTTGAAATGGGCAGGTAATCCCCCCGAGCTGTCTCCACTCCGCTGTGCCGAATACGGCTGGGTCACCCTGGAATGTGACATGGTCAAGTGCTCCAGCCGTCAGCTTTTCTCTGCCAGTTTACAACCAGCTATACGGAGTGACGTGCGGAGCTGCGGAGAGCCTTGGTTACTGCCCGCAACAAGTTCTGTTTCTGGCCAGACAGCCCCTCTCCAGACTGATTTGGCATGGTGCCGCTGAATGAGCCCACTGTCCTCTTAGTGAATTCCTAGATCACTGTCACAGCCTTTGTTGTCTGGACCTCCAGCTTCCTTCCCTGAGGCCAGAGGACTCGAAAACCAGGCGCCAACATGATGCACATATTGTTTAATTATAAATCCGTTTCCTTTTATTTTTTCCATTTTATATTCCCTTTCAAATATAATAAGAGCACTATCCTGAATTAAAAAATACGTAACTGTAGGTAGTGTTTTTTTTAATCATCTGTGAGTTCATTTTAGACTGATAACTAGAGTGTTCCAAAAATATTGTTTATAATGCGAGACCTTAGGTCTAAGAGGCTGTGAAGCATGACGTAGACCTTCCGGTGCACCTCGGTTTCAGTCTGTTTGCCAGGAGTCCGTTTTTGGGGGTAGTTTTGAGGGTGGGTTGGAGCTCAGCCTAAAATGCATACAAAAACTCTTAATTTGCTCATAGAGAAGTGGGTCTAAAAATTCGAAAGCAATAGGATCAAACTTTACTTTCTAGAGGAAGGACGAGACAAACGATCTTTTATTTTTTTCCAAGGAAATCCGTCACTAGAAGCAAGACCATAAACAGCGAAGCCCCGGCCCAGCGGCATCACGCAGAGGCCGGGCTGTGGGTATTGTGTGCTGCCCCCACTATGCAGTCATTCCTGTACAGGTCGGATATAAAATTGGTAAAATGCTACGTCTCCTTCAGGCAAAAACTCTAAGGAAAACTAAAACAACTTCGACCCACAGTCACACCTTCTATAAAAGTGAACTCAGTTCCTCTGTCTACTGTTGAATCAGAAAGTTGCTAAGAGATCAGATCTTAAGTGTTCTCACACCAAAATAAAAGATAAAATAAAAGCTAACTCTATGGTGGTAACAGTATTGCAATATATATACGTGTATCAAATGGACACTTCGTACACCTTAAACTTAACACAATGTTATATGTCAATTATACCTCAATCTTCAAAAATAAATAAAAATCACCTCAAATGAATCATGAACTTAAATGTAAACCATAAAACTGTATAACTTTTAAGAAAAAAACCCAGAAGACAAATTTGGGGGATTCAGAACTAGACAATGAGTTCTTAGACTTGAGAAATAAAGCCAAGTCCTTTAAAGGAAAATTGGTTAATTGAAGTTTATCACCATCGAAAACCTTTGCTCCATAGCTTTTCAGCTACCAACCAGGAAAAATATTTGCAAGTCTCCTATTTAACAAAGAACTATGTATTAACTAGAATTAAAAATAAAAACTTCTTAAAACAGAAGATTCCTCCCGCCTTTAATGCTTTAGCAGCATGTTAAAAGTACTTTCATTCACGGCTATAGGCGTTCATAATTTAGTTCACATTTTATGATTACAAGAAAGACATCTTCAGGAAAACTTGCTTTGTCTTCAGTATAAATTTTAGAAAACAGTGCTAGTGACATTAGAATAATACCCAATGTAAAATTTCTCAAAAACAAACAAAAAATACATTTACAAAAGAGGGGCAATTATAACTCTTTGTATAGTTAAAACAAAGATAAATGGATTATATATATATACATATATATAAATGTATAATTTTCACTAGGATTGTAAAAGTTTCATAAATGGAATCTCACTACTGTGGCCTTCAGATGGTGCGAATTAGAAAGGACATGGTTAGGACCTTTCTGTGTCATTCGGAACAGAGCATGCGGTCCAACTGTGCTCTGCTTTTGGGGATCAAGCTATGGGAATTTTTTTTTAGCTGTTCATTTAAAATGTATAGCAAATCATTATAATGTATAGATGTGCCATTATTTATGTCCATTCTTATTATATATTTTGGGTGGTGGTCAGGGTTATTTTTGTGTTATTTTTTAATATTTTAAAAAATTATTTTGTTCAATTACAGTTGCCTGCATTTCCCTGCCCCCCCCACCCCAGCCAAACTCACCTCCCTCCCTTGCTTCCACCCTCCCCCTTGGTTTTATCCATGTGTCCTTTATAGTAGTTCCTGAAAACCCTTCCCCCCATTATCTCTCCCCCCTCCCCTGTGGCTATTGTTAGATTGTTTTTAATTTCAGTGTCTCTGGGTATATTTTGTTTGCTTTTTTCTTTTGTTGATTATGTTCCAGTTAAAGGTGAGATCATAGGGTATTTGTCCCTCACCACCTGGCTTATTTCACTTAGCATAATGCTCTCCAGTTCTCTGCCAGTATCAGAACTGGAAATATCGAAATCTACTACATTACATTTTTTTGGCTCCCTTCAAAAACTGATAGTCCTTAAATGTTTGTTTAACCTCTATTTAGTTGGGTGCATAGACAAATACATTTTTTATTATGGAAAGTTTTATGCCCATTCAAATAAGGGATGCATTAGTATACATTTTCTGAGTTCTTTGAGAGGCATTTTAATTATATATAAATATTTCTGCATGTAATTCACTTCATTTGTCCCAGTAGAACCAGCCTACACCATGCTTTCTCTTTTTCTCAGAATAGCAGGTGCCTGGGAGTGACGACCTCACTGGCGTGACGATCTCACTGGCGGGCACGTTCTGTAGTTCATCCTCCAAGTGTTACTCAACTTGCCCTCTCCCAGCTGTGAAAGGTGTCCCGTACGGAAAGCTAGCATCCCAATTCCAATGTACTTCACTGGTGTGGATTTCCTACTGGGAAACTACCGTTAATGTAATCCTCAATTTCATTCTGCTTTCTTCCCTTAATTGTTGTTTGTCGTTTTCTATATTTACCCCATGAATTAATTATCTTTTGGGTAGGACGTGGACAGGGAGAATAATGGCACGAACCTGGCCGTGGTTTTTGAAAGATGGGCTCTACCTGTGGATGCCCCAGCAGAAAACTGTGGTCAGACCCCACGGGGTGAGCGACTGAGATAGTACAGAAGCTTCTGTAGATGGCGACATGGTTGGCTACACAAATTGTTGTTATTTCTAGAGGTTCTGGAGGGTCACAGTTGTGTTGTGACACACTGTCAGCATGCATGATTCTCAAGAAACAGCAGGCGGTCTTGCCTAGCCACTGACTAGCGTTGCTATGGTTCTGCCAAGGGGCACCAGGCCCTGGCATCCGAGGCAGCCCATCTTTAGCTTGGAAAATGAACAGAACAGCGACAAAGCAGAAAACGTGTGACACTGGCATTGTCTCATTCAACATCGGCGTGCTGAAGCATCCCATTTTCCCTTGAGGACCACCATTGCTCACACTCAAGCAAGAATTCAGCAGAGCCCAAGGCGGCCAGAATGCCTGAAGTAGGTGTAATTATAAAACGCTTCAGAAGCACCGGGGGCCGTCACCTGGATTTCACTGTGAAGGATGACTGGAAACCAGTACAAGCAGTAAAGACGAGGCTGCTCCAGGGGTCATAATTTAGCCAACTGAGAGTCTCAACTATGTCCTTACTATTTTAAGTGTTTAACGGCCACTAAACTTGAGTCACGAGTGGCTACTATGAGCACTAAATGACAATTTAGCAAATGCCTCCCCGAACTCACATACTGGGAGGATTAGAGAAAGCGAGAGTCATTGTAAGACTTTCTGGCCAAAAAAATCATAATGGCGCTTCATTGTGTTATAGGTTGAGGGCGTTGTGTAGATAAGAACCAAGGAATGGAAAATGTCCTGAATACATCTGGGATAATGAAGAATATATATATATACACTCACACATATGTATATATATATGCTTTTTCTCTGTGTTTAAGGAGTATTCAGTCATTTATAGAATTAAAACTGCAGGCAGTTTTATGATTTAACAGTTTATAGCATAAACTTTTTACAGTGTTCAAAACTTTTCCAAAAAAACCCTTCTTTAAAAAATTTTGTGAAGGTGCCAGGCAGCTGTTAAGCAATTGCAAACATTTTAGTGATCCCTAAACATACTTTACATGAGGAAAATGTTTTTCCTTTAGGGGAAAAATTACAATTTAAATCAATTTTATTTCTGCATTCTCCTTGGACTTATAATATTTTAGATGTCTTCCTTCTTATTATAAAACCTGGATTTCTGTCAGCTGAAAAAATCAGAGCATAGCATTATTTTATGCAATATTTGAATTGCTAATGAAGTGTGGGATTTATTTTAGGATTGCAGTTTCTGAGACAGTGGAAATAGCAGCTGAGAGGGTTTATGTTGTGCATTTGAGATTCCACAGTCTTAGGCAAAATGTGTAGAGTATCAGATAGCCCACCTCTACTATGGGGCACTGGAATCCACTACCGTTCTCTCTACCCTGAGAACAATGGGTGATGGTCTCAAAACACTTCTCTCTCCCTCTCTTCCTCTCTCTCTCTCTCTCTCTCTCTCTCTCTCTCTCACCTTTCCTCCCTCACACTACCCTTCCCCCACCTCCTCTGTACAGGATGGTTTTCTGAAAAGAGCAGTTGGGTATTCCTAAGTATATTCTTCAACTTTAATTCTGTGGACACGGACTGTAATGAGAGCTATTCTATGGGATAAGTATAAAACTTTGTAATATAATCCACAATTTCAAATGGTGTCTGTTTTTCAGGAAACATCTGAATGACCCTGTGACTTGCTTATATTTACCTGAAAACAGGCAATAAGTAGGAAAAGTAATAGAAAGCTCAGATGACATTCATTTGATTGTATGTTTGCCACTCTATAATCACAGGAATTTCTTAAACTCTGGGCCTTCATTTTGCCTTATTTACAAAATGGGAATAGTAATGACTTCAGTGCAGAAGATTTTCCTAAACGTTAAAGAGTTATTGCATGGGGAAGTCATTTTTTAAAGCTTGATTGCATTATAAATTACATAGCATAAACTTCATTTGTTTTAAACTCACAATTCAGCGATAGTTTGTGTATTTACAGAGTTGGGCAGGCATCACCACTAGAACACCATTTTCCTTCTTATAAATTAAATGATGGCTGTGGTCATCTTGTTCTAAGGAGGCTCTCCAATATTCCTGGACTTTGATTTTTCAGTCACCTACTAGTCTAGGTACAGCAGAAAGGTCCCAGATCAGTTGAACTTAAGATATAGAAATGACCTAAGTAGGCTGGGCCTATGACACAAATCCTTGAGAAAAGGAGTTTTCTCTGACTAGATGCTGATTCAGAGCATGTGCAAGATTTGGTTTCTTCCTTGTTGAGAGGTAGTGGGCTCTACACACTGACAGCAGTCCCCACCAGTGTCCAGCAAGAAAACAGGGGCTTCAGTCCCTGATATCAGGAGTTCAAGTACTTTAGGGGGGAAACGTGCCTATGAGCAGAGGATTTGGAAATGAAGTAGCAGAGGGAAGTCAGCCAATAAAGAGTGCTAAGTCAAGCCACCGCAAGGGGGCACTAGGAGCTTAATTCCTTAGGGACTGTGAGACGAGTCAAATCCAGTCTCAGCGCTCTCCCACCCCACAGGAGAGAAGGCTGAGGTGTCCCCAGCACACCTAGCCAGTGAGCCATTGGGTGAGGGCCCCTTCCTGAAAGTATTACTAGCCCGATGCTTCTGCTCTGCCCTATCCATGAGCAGAGTCCCTTTCCAGAACTTTGGAAAAGCACGATTCAGAGACACACACATATTGGCAGTGAGAAGTCATAAGGAGTACCGTGGGGTCGGAGGAGGGGTGGGTGCTGACCATTTCTACTATATCTTTATTAAATTTTTCATTTAAAAATATTACCTAAGTAAGCCATGTACTATGGCTGGGAGGAATTACTTTTTCTCTCCCACTTAAAACTCTTCCTTCTGATGGCGTGTTCGTGTTTTGCTGGTTCACGGGTGGGCTCCGTGAATGTCCTGCCTGAGCATCTGACTGAAAGGAAGGCTTGCCTGGCTGTCAGACTTGTAGTGCATGTTTACCAGATTACTTTCCTGAATCATTTATTCCGTCATCTAGTGTGCTTGCTTATTTCTGCAACATTTGCATTTCTTGCGTATTGTTCTTGCTTCATTTCTCTCAAAATTGTAGGCTTCCTGGTTACTGGGTAAATCCAGAATCCTTCTATCTGCTTGAACCTTTGATGTTACTTAATACCAATGCATGGCTTGTCCTGCTGTCCTGTTTTCCAGCATGTTCTTGCTCTGACCTCTGACTCGCCCTCGGTCAACTTCACTTCACAGGGCTCTTCGTGATTGTCGCCAGTGGCAGCGTGGTCTGAGATGTGGAGCAGCATCTGATCAAAGGTTTCTGCCTACACATGTAACTGGTTGAGTCTCAGGCAAAAAGCACAGAATAAGTATTTAGTGTCAAGAGAACCTATTAGAAGACCTATTAATTTGCATACATATGACAGGAATATTTAAAAGAAATAATAACAGATGACTATTGGAAATAAGCAGTTTGTATCATAAACGAAATCCAGATTCTGCGATGGATAACCTAGTTGCTTCCACCAACAGACAGGGAGAGAGTTGGAAAGGTGTAACCCTAGCCGAAGTGTGCATAGAGACAGAAGCAGGAATGTTTATTGTAGCGTCCTTTGCAATAGTGAAAATAAGAAACACTGGAAACAACTTAAATTCACATGTACATGGAAATTAAAATCTAGGGTCCTGTACAATGGAAAATTTAAAAACAATTAAACAAAGTTTACTTATTATAAGATGGTTCCATCTTTAAGCATGTTACAGGATAAACCTTAGCAACCTCCCGTCTTGGGTTCCTGTCACTCTCACTGAGTTCCGCGCATCACGTTTGGGTTCTTGAACGCGCCGCTCATGGCTCGCCCTCCACGTTTTATCTCTGCTTCCTCCCCCTGGGAGGCTGTCCTAATTTCTCACATGTCTCTCTCTGGTACTTCACTCACACTTTGTCATCGGCCTGAATGTTTTAGCGCCTCTCCGGCCCCGTTATTCTTCACTCTTTCTTTCACAGCCATTGTCACTTCCTGATAGCATAGTGTAAATGTATTTGTATTATTCCTCAACTAGAAAGTAAAGTCCAAAAGACTTTTGTATCGTTTCTCACAGTAAATTCAGTCCTTAGGTTATTGTTTGGCATATAGAAGGTGCCAAACGTATGGGCTGGTGAACTGAGTGAGTTACCTGTATTATACCATTTGTAAAAAAGTAAAAGATCCCTAGGTGCCCATCAGTAAATGAATGGATCAAAAAACTATGGTACATTTACACAATGGAATACTACACAGCCGAAAGAAAGAAGGAGCTCCTACCCTTGGCAACAGCATGGATGGAGCTGGAAAGCATTATGCTAAGCGAAATAAGCCAGGCATTGAAAGACAAATACCATATGATCTCGCCTTTAACAGGAACCTAAACAACAAAACAAAGAAACAAGCAAAATATAGCCAAAGACACTGAAATAGAGGACAGGCTGACAGTGACCAGAGGGGAGAGGGGAGGGAATTTCAGGGGAGAAGGGAAAGGTTTACAGGAACAAATACAGAGGACACATGGACAAAACTAGGGGGGTTGGAAATTGAAGGGAGGAGGGGAGGGATGGGTGGGTGGCTGGAATGGCAATAAAGGATAGAAACTGTACTGAATAAACTAAAATTAAAAAATAAAAAAAATTTTTAAAAAGTAAAAGATCAATTTTACATATAAGTACATATGTACTATATGCAAAAATTGTGAAGAGACTGAAAATTGAATTCATCGTAGCAGACAATGAGACAAATGACATAAGGAAGGGGTCAACTCCTGAATAATATTTTATTAATTTAAACAGTCTGAAGCTACCAGATGTCAGGACTAGGTAGCATGGGATGGTGCTCGGGTGTAACTTTTATGAGTCTGTACATTTAGGGTGTGTGGAATATTTCAAAGTGAAAATACTTAGTTAGATAAAGTGATGGAACGGAATCAGAGAGCGGTTATAGTAAAGTGCTGACATTTTTTGCTTCTTTCTTCTTGCTTTAAATGAACCTTTTTACTGCCTTGGTGATGAAAGAGTACATTTAGCTTTATGTGAAATTGAATGATAATGAAGATTTTGAAAGAAAGAAAGGGAAGTGCCTACATAAAATTAAATTGTTGACCTTAAAGTACCAGTGAAGTAAATTTTCCGGCAGTGGCATTTTCTCTTGTAAAGTGGAAATCACTACTTACATGAAGAATAACAGGGAAGAAAAAAAGAAAAGTTTCATACCTTCTCTCCAGAATCGAAAGGGCTATTTTGTAAATTCTGGCAATGATTAATTAAATATGGAATATGGACCATTATATTAAATTTTAATCAAGAGCAAAAAATGGTACATTATAGTTATATGTTTATGCACTGTTCAAATTTCATTTAGATATCTGTATGGAAGTTGCTTTAGTAGAATAGAAAAATATTTCTCCTGATTAAACTTCTACATTTACCTTTCTTTGTTTTAAAGCAGTGTCACAAGCCAACAAGAAGGCAAAAAAAAAAGTGTAGACAACATCTTAGAAATTAGAGATAGGCAAAGCGAACATTCTCATACTTTGGAGGTGCAATCCCAAGACTATGTGAGTGAGGGAAGAAAGGAAAACAATTATAGATGTTCCTTGATTTAGCATGAGGTTACACCCCGATAAACCTACCATATATTGAATATCTTAAGTAAAAGATGCATGTGATACACCTAACCTTCTGAACCTCATAGCTTAGCCTGGCCGACCTTAAATGTGCTCAGGACACTTGCATTAACCTATAATTGGGCAGAACCATCCACACAATGCTTATACTGTAGAGCATTGGTTTGCCCTCATGATCACGTGGCTGATGGGGGGAGCGGTGGGGGTATGTGTGTGGTGCTGCTGCTCCTTGCCAGTGTCCAGCATCAGGAGAAAGAGAATCGCATATCGCTACCCTGGAGAAAGATCAAAACTCAAAATTCAAAGGAGGGTTTGTACTGAATGGATGTTGCTTTGACATCTTCATAAGGTAAAAAAAACAACCAAACAATTTCAGCCGTCCTAAGTTTGGTAAAGCCAGATGAGGAGACATGATTTGGTGTGTTACCGAGACACACAGCCTTATAAGATACAGAACTAACTACCAGTCAGGTAGAGTGTTTCCAGAAAGGAGGAAAGAATGTCAGACGCTTTCCATATCATGACCTGCATTGGTCACTACTTGCATGAGAGGTGTTAACGCCTCTGTACTCCTTCGTTTTGTTTCCTGGTCCAGCTGGGAGGCCGCTGGGGAAGCCAGATGGCCTGTGGGATCCCACGAGCACGCTGCTGCTCCTGGTGGTCCTGCAGTGACGTGTTTGGTGGGCTCCTGAGTCGATGTCCTTTCCACAGGTGAGACCACTTGGGGTAGAAGATGATGAAGAGACAGGAGATGGTGGGAATTGTGATCAGGGATGTTCTTTGAGCAAGGAGGTGAGCCTGGGGGCAGGTGGACCAAGAGAATCTGGCAGGGTACAAGGACTGTGAGGTAAGGTGCAGAAATTTAAAATAAAGACAAATAACGTATGATTGCACTCATATGTGGATTCAAATGAGCAAAATGAACTAACAAGCAAAATGGAGACAGACTTTAGATAGAAAGCAAGCTGACAGCTGGGGAGGGGGGAGTGTTAGGGGGTGGAGGGATCCAGCAGAAAGGGAAAAGGACTCATGGACAGGGACAACAATGTGGTGATTGTGTGGGCAGGTGAAGGGCGGAAGAGGAGAATAAAAAGGATAAAATGGTAGTGAAAAAATACAATAAATAAATTAAAATTTAAAAATACAGAAATCATCGAGAAAAACATTTTAGTAGAGAGAATTTGCCTTCTCTCTCTCCTTTCTTAAGACTGAGTATGTACGTGGTAATGCCCCGAATAAGTAGAATGTTGTTTTGGATAAATTCAGTGAGACAGAAAATAAGCAGTAATGTGAATCTTACTGAAGCCAGAAACCTTAAGCCAATTTTTTTTGTCTTCCGAGGAGGATTCTTCAGCGAAGAAGATTTGGGTCAGGCTGGGATCCCATCAAAGCCAGCCTGGCGCACACCCCTCCGTCTCCAGCTGGGTTCCCCCAGGGCTGTGTCGGAGGAGTTCTGAGAATAGCGCTTCATTTCTGGGATGCAAGGTCAGGGAGCTTTTTTTCCCGGGGCTAATGAATTCTTTTCGCAGACAGAACCTAGAAACGTTTGCATGAGCACGCCCGAGGCCGTCTTTAAGTTCTGGGGCGCCGCCCCGGTGCGGTGCGCCCTGTGTGAAATCCGGGACCACCTGTACAGAGACCTCAGTAAATGAAGGGAGCCAGCAGCTCAGCCCGGGTGTGGGCTTTGCGTTTTTGGCAGCCTGCCTGCGGAAATCTATTTTGGGTAAATTTTTCTCCAAAGATTCAAAGGTAGTGTTCCTTCATAGGGTTAGAATCACATATTTCAGACACAATTAGAAGAGTACAACAGGGTATTTTAAATGTCGAAGGCCTGAGTGCTAAGGCCACCTGTGTGACTGCAAATTTCCTTCCCTGTTATCTGTTGGGAGGGAATAATTCCAGTTAACTCATAGGTTTATTGTGAAAACCACATGAATACTTTACATATAATGGCATCTATAAACACTTGAGGTGAGCTGATTCTATGTATGCTACAGCCCTTCCCGCAAACTCTTACTGACTTGGACTAACCTTGACCAGTTTTAATCTTTTACATCATGCTACTTTGTGTAGAAACATAGAATGACAAAGTAGAGAAAGACTTTAGGGTAAATTAGTTCATCTTTTATTTTACTCAAAAATTTCCTGTTTTCTGTATTATACCATTTTGGCTGAGTGGCCATCTGGTCTCTGAACACTTCTCAGGGCAATGAACTCACTCCTTGTAGGCTGCTTGTTTCACCATCAGGCCCGTCTCCTCCTATTTTACTAAGTGGAATTAATTTATATTTCTAATGCGAAATGTATTGTAATTTCCTCTGAATGGCAGTTAGCCACGTTATATTTAATCTGATGTGTTCCTACTACCAAATGAAAAATAAAATTTTCTTGATGGTAATAACAACAAAAAAGAACAAAAATAGTAGTAATTTAAATTTAATTTCTTATACCATTTTTTTTAAACATCTGGAGTTTAGAATAGGGCTCTACAACTGTATTATGAGTTCTAATTTGCAAATATCCTACAAAGTTTGGGAAATTCTTTTCAGATCCACACCAACACCATACCATCATTACCACCAAAAACCGTAATTAAACATGCCATACTGAACCATAGTCCCAAACAAAAACTTCTATGGGCTTGCCTTATCACCTGAATATATTACCTTGATTGTTCCCATCCAATATCTACAATAGGAAGATGACATGAGTATCACTGTCTTCCAGGTGTCAAATGGGATTGGGCAAAATAACTTGAATGGACGCTTCTCTTCACTTTATCATATTTTTCAGCTTGCATTACCTGTTCTCTATGGAAACAGGTAGCATATTTTTCTCCTAATGGAGGGAAGGCAATGACAGCCCATTGTCCTGAAGTTTGTGTTATTAATGACTGCTGTGAAGGGTGGCGAGGCGGGCAGGGGGACTCGTACATATAAATGCGGTCAGCGTACTGCCCTCTCAGTCCTCGGCAGGTGCAGAAGTCTCTATCCAAAGGCCCGAGACGTGTGATTCATTTTGATAGGAATTAAAATGCAACAGTAGTATAACTATAGCAAATACTTGAACTTTTTTGTGTTTTATCTCCCAGCCTTTCATCTGATTACATATCTTGAGAAATATAGCACCCACAGAGACATGTTGAATGCTGAAAGCAACTACTAAATCTTCCTCAGTATTTGGAGTAATACAAAGAAAAATACAAATATGAATATAAATTTTTGCATTGGGTATGGTTGGTCATAAGCAGACCTGCCAGTTCATGAACAACAGCTACTAGCTCCATACTTGAAACCACATGTATTTTATTTATTATAGTCATATAAATAATGTAGAAGGATGAATAGTGTATCCATAATTATTTTCCTTTTTATGTGAGGAATTTTTACAGAAGATTAATAACTGTCATTGAATGGAGCTTCTAAGCTGAGGAAAGCTTATGGGTAAATGGTAGAAGCATGTCCCTTTACTATCCTATGAAAACAGTGATGTCACTCAACTCTCAGCTACTAGGTTTCCTTCGGTGAAATAAAGAGAGACCATAGTCTATGCCCTCCTTTCATTACAGAACTTTTGAGATCTGATGGCTTCATATATGTTCAAGTGCTTTGCTGTTGATAATAAACTTCAAAGAGATGAAGAATTGTTTTTCTATTAAATAGAATTGGTTTAATGGAATGTGTAATTTAAAGCAGCTAGACTTTGTAATTTTATTCCTGGAAGAATCATTAAATGTCAAATATTTTTAACTGAGATTTGCCCCTCTCCATTAATGTTATATTGCTATAACTAGATAAAGAATATATTTCTAAATATTTAAATGTCCATTTAAGTCTATTAAAATATACCCACATTTTCAGGATGGACCCTTCTGTGATATCCAGTAATTTCTTTTTACCAACCACACTTTCTGTAGTGTATCTAAAACAATTTATTTGCATATTTCGTTCATTTAAAATTACTAGAAAGTCTATAAAAACTACTTGGTTATTGCAAATTGTTCAAGACAAGCACGACTTCCTTAATTTTTGTATCAATCTTATGAGTGGAGCATATTTTTTGTAGATGAGGATACTGTAGTGTATATCTTTATTTCAGAAAAGAAAATCAACAGCATATACTGTGAACACTTACATAATATTTATGTGGAGGAAATTGAATTTCCATTTTAAATAAAGATCACAGTATTGCATGTACTACTTGATTTTCTTAGATGACATACATTATATAGTCGCAAAAAAATTTGAAAAATAAAGTAACATAGTAAGTTTTTTAGAGGAGTCAGAATACCTAAAGACCAGTGATGCCAAACCATGAAGACAGTTTTCCGTCTAAATACATGAGGAATGTATGCTGAGAGTATCTTTTGAGGCAGTAAACTTCGATAAGACAGTTCTGACTAAAGAATTAGAAGAAATAAAAAGAATAAATCTGAATATGCTAATGCAAAACCCAATCTCCTGAGAATTTCTAAAAGAAAAGACAGTTCGTCTTTTCATGTCCCTCGAAACTCTCACTCTGTTTGGTTTCCGGTGCGCGCATCTTGACTGTGTTCAGTGCAAGAGTGATACCAGACACAGGCCTTGCATTTGGCTCCAGACCTTGACAGTCCACTTCCTTGCCGCCCTGCTTTCATGCTTTAGCTCCTAAATGTTACCTGGCTAGCGTAGTAAAACTTATTTATTTATTTGTTTGTTTATTTATGTATTTATCATTTTTGACATAGTTGATCAACACCATGTTTTATACACAACTGTGTTATGACCGTTCAAGGCCTGACAGGTTCATGGTGTTTGCGCAGATGGAAAGTATTCACAGAGCTGTTGGGATGTCTGACATGCCTTTACTCACGGGTGCGTGAGCCACACACGCTGCAAGCCATGTGTCCCCCTGCGTGTCTCTGTGTGGCCCAGGTTGTGGCTCTTCCTCCCCAGAGTGGCACCCAGCAGGGAGCCCCTAGCCCCTTTTAAATACTAGGACAAACAAAGCCAGCAAAAAGCCAGAATATTATGTAACATAACAATTTTGCGCATGCGAGCCCACTTCATGTGATGGGAACAGTTTATCAGATCCAGCCTCAAGGCTGTGAGAACACTACTTATCAGGCCCCTCTGAGGCTCTGGGAACACAGCTTCCCTTAGTTACCCAGACACCTGGGTGAGGAAGCCAGACTGCCTCCACTTACCCTACAATAACTGAGTAGTGTTATATTCTTAAATCGTAATTTTGCTCCGGTTTAGAAATGTAGTGGTTTTTTTTTTGCCCCTGTCCCTGAAACCCTTGCTTCATCGTGCTCTTCTCTTTTCGTAGATAGAGACTGAAAGGGAAGTTCAGTGGGAGCGCCATATGCTGCCTGCTCTGATCCCAGCTACTTTGCCCTGGGCGTGTTCAGATTTAGTCAACTGAATAGCACTTCAGCCTGACAGTTTGCACTAAAATTAGCTTCGTAATTTACCAGTTTATGTGGCATAAGCTGATGGTTTAGAGCTTGGTTGTCGCATGCAGCTAGATCTTCATAAATAGACAGGAGCTCTTACAATTCTTAGTCCTAAAATGCTTTGCAACACTTAATCCCATGTTTGACCACTTTGACCATTTCCTCACCGTTCTTTGCTTCACATTCCTGAACGACATGAATTACCTTGGCTGACTGCTTTACAAATGCGTTCACGGTACAGTGCATGCCCTGGTTAATTTCTCCTGCACTAGATTGTAAATTTGGAAGTGCAGACCCCTTCCTCTGGCTTGAATATCACCAACTAGATTCTAGTAGAGTAAGTTGCCCATCACACACTCTATCAATACTTTTTATTTTTGATCAATAAATTTTTAGTACTTGTGATTCCCAAATTAATCATGTTTGAATTTAAAAATTAATTATTAGTGATACGGTTCTTCTTTTAATTAAAAAATCCTTTAAAAAAATCTGTGCATTGACTAAGGACTTCATTATCTGTCTCTGCTCCACGTTGTATATAACATGGAAATTACTTAAATCCTGAATATTGATGATCTCCCCGGGTGTATTGTGATATTATGACTTGATCGGCAACTCTGAAAGGATGGAGGACATTCAGGAGTGTGTTTGGTGGTTGCATTCCACACTTGCTTTCAAATCTATCGAATTGGGGCTTGCAGTTGGATCCTTCTCCGATCACCGCTCACCTACAACGCTGCGCTGAGTCTTCTCTCAGGCCTAGTGAGAGAGTACCATGCTGGGGGCTGCTTCTGCAGCCATTCCTTTCCCTTCTCCTGAGATATCGATGATCACAAAATGTGCTGTTGTGTTTAGCCTCCAGCGCGATCACTGTCTTCCCCAGCTGGAGCTCAGCAGGCCAAAGGGCTTCCGTGGGAAGGGCCTGTGTCGATGTGTAGGTATCTAACAATAGTATGTATTACAAAAGGAAGTGATTATTTTTTGGGAAAATTCCCCCTGAAAGATGTCCCAGATGACTGTTTTCCTGTGGAAGAACATGTAGACGCACACTCATACAAGAAGGCTTCGCTCCAACAAATCAGAAGTGATTTCAATGTGAACAAAAAGAGTTCAAGCTGGAGCTGGTAACTTTATTCAAATGCCAGTAAATGTTAGAAGGGAAAGGAGAGCTTAAAACAGGCATCAACCAATCTAGCGTAGTGTAGCTGCTGACCCCGAAATGCTGCTCAGTCAGGAGCCAGCCAGCAGTGATAGATGCAATAGTATATTAAGTTGAGCAAATATTGGAAAAAGTGCCTAAAAAAGACAAACTCAGTTTAATCAATGGTTATGCACCCCCACTTCGCGTTACACTTTTGGACCTTTAACAGATGTTTTGAGTGAATAAAAAAATAAAGTGCACTTCTAAGTTGCTGAGCACCTCACAGAATTTTCTCTTTATTCATATTTACTTTTCTTGGAAAATGATTCTATGCATACGAAGACAAAACATCCAGTTATAAAATTCAATGTTATAAAAAGCATAAGAACTTTTTTGCATTATTTAAACCTTACAAAATACTGAATGGAAACACACATGCTTTATTCTTCTGTGTTTCTATTTTCAGATCTACTTTGTACAACGTGACTGTGGGTTAAGATGAGTTTTCAAAATAGCTGTCTTCTTAATTTGTATACTGTCCTGTTTTGAAAATGACCTCTGATTCATTGTTTACTTATCTACCGTAGAACATGCAAAACAATTTAAAACAAAGGAAATATCTTCCTGGAGCTTTTCTTTATTCCAAAGATGCTATGTAAGCCTTTTGACAAGTTTAGTATCGAAGAAGAACTTAGCAGGTAGGAAGTGATTTCAGCAGACAATTCAGAGGCCACCGAAGAATCCGTAGTAGAGTTTAGAGTGCTGAATTGTATGAGCAAGGTGCCTGAGTGCCATTAGAGAGGCCGGTGGTGCACTATGGACATCATAAAAATGTATTGCCATTCATCTCCTAGAGTGAATTTTACTAGGAGACTTTGGGAAGGTGTGTGGGAGCGAGAAACAGAAAAACTTGCACACGTTACCTAAGATTAATATTCTCTGAAGAGAGCAGAGACTGCCTTTACTTGATGGCCACTTTTAACAATACTTGGTGGGGGGGAACCCTGGAAATAAAAAGAGATGTTTACTAATATCCTTACTATTCTATTAAATGATCAAATTCTAACATCGAGATCAATACTTTCATTTTGAAAGCAGAGATTTCTCCCCTTGAGTGGATGCAGCGATCCCTTTGATCTTATCTTTAATATAGGGGGACTGGATGCTTGTCAGTTACTGCCCGGGCAAGGTGCTCCGGGCTTAGTAGCATGGATACGCACTTCATTCTGAAAGAGTTGTTTTGGAATTTAAGTCTTGGCTCTGTTGCTTAAACCTTTCTGAATGCCTCTGTTCTTATCAAGTAAATATTATTAAATTTTTATAAAGTAGTAAGGATTAAAGAAATCCTTTCTATAAAGGGACGGAGTCAGCAATAAACACTTGTTTAAATGCCAATTAAAATTGTCTTTTGTTTTACAAAAACTCTTTGAAAGACTGCATTTCTGTATATCCCACTCATTTGTTCAAATCCTGTTGTACAATGAAGAATTATTCCATTCCCTTCATTTCATGGGACCTTTTAAATGTTAAAAGGCAGCCATCAAACCTTTGTTTTATTGTTTCTAGACTAAGTGAACAAACACTATTCCAGAAAACAACAAAAACCCTGTTTTCAAACATTCGACACAGTATTCAGATCCTCCTCCACATGAATTTAGAATTCCCAGAACCCTTTGAAAGAGTAAAATTCCCACCTTAACTCAGAAAGACGGAAGGGTGGAAGAATTATTTCAACATCAGGTGTTCCAAATGTATCACTTCGGAGAAACAGCAAATCGTGTGGAGTGACTGGGAAAGGACTGGGTGGAGAAGTATGGTTGAGAGATTGCTGCAGAGTTGTCTGAGAACTCGACTGAAACCAGGTCTTCAAAGCCATGCGAATTTATCTAGAAAGCTTTAAATTTATCTTAGAGGAAATAGTGATGATTTTTTTAAAAAGAGGAAATGACATATCTGAATCTATGTTTTTTTGTTTTTGTTTTTTTTTTTTTGCACAGGTCACCCTGACGGGATAGGTGGAGGTATCGGCTGGAGGCCAATGTGACACAGAGCCCAGAAGGTTCTGCAATAGTCTGGATAAGATTGGTGGGGACTGAACAAAAGCAATGAGAGTGAGCACGGACGAGGCCGAATCAGGAGAATTCCGAGAGGGACGAGAGGAGGCAGGGTGAGCTGACAGTGTCCTGTTTGAGCGGGGACACGCGTGGAGACACTGACCACGATCGGAACTCCGGAGAGGGCAGACTGGGCGGCCAGCAGGCGGCGAGAACGCCACTTAGGGCGGCGTGCGTGAAGCACCTGCAGGACACCTCATCCGGAGAGTCCTTATCAGAGGCTCTGCCGAAACAGCACAACGCTCTGTCACTTTACTTTTCACTAAATCACTTAGAAATGTTTAAATTTCAGCTTGTACTTCATTTGAGGAAAAAATATCTCCTAGAGTTTATAATATATTCTGGAGTTCAGAAAAGATCTCCGAGGAGCAGAATATTTATGGAGCGAGAAGGAGTCTCTAAGGGTCTGCTTCCTGTGGTAATTCCTCCTAGCAGCATTTCTTTCTTCCAGAAACAGAAAGAAATGAATATGGCAAAAGAGTTAAAGCATTTTCAAACAGCACGCCGTTAATTATTTCTACATGACTGAATCAATAATATCATTCGCTGTGTGTCTTTGTGATCAAAATGAATTATCAACATTCAAACAATAATTTTCCAAGCACATTGGCGTATATCTTCCATATATAATCCCTAGAAAGTCTTTTGAACAAACCAAGACAAAGCCTGAAAATGGCAATGCTTGTTGTTAAAGAAAATTCAAACAGGGATGTGAAAAGGGTTGGATCCTTTCCCCAGAGTTAGGTACTTTTCCCATGTTCCTAAAAAGTCTGCATCATCATGAGCAACACTGGAACTTGAGCCTGTGTCTCCAAATTAAATCTAGTGAATGCTCTTCTTAAACTCTCATGAGAAGTGATTCTTAATGGGTGCACAGAACTTTGAAAGGCAGCGCCTAAACTTCTGCCACAAGCGTCTGCAAGAATCTTCTGTGATGGTGATTACTGCAGATGGCAGTGTGCGGAGTTAGAAGACCACGGCTCCATCCAGCAGCTGGCAAAGCAGGTTGGTTCCACGTGGAAACAACCACAAGAGGAAGAAACATGGGGAAAGATGCTAAACTGGCAGTGGTGAGATGTACCACTTCCACGGACGCATAGAAGGCAAAAGATAGAAATAGGCTTCGGCCAAAAATTGATAACGTGGATGTTAATATTATGAAAGTGGATGTGCATTCACCCTAAATGCTAAGTGTAAGTGCAGACTGCTGAGGAAGAGGGCTAATGATGTGTTAATTGTATGTAATAGAATGGACAATAGGCGAGCCGCTTACAACACAGACATAATGATAGCACAACATGCAACGTCAAGGTCCTAATCTAGAAAAGGAAAATGAGAATTAAAAAGAAGGCAATTTGGGTAAAGGAAATAGACACATAGATCAGTAGAACAAAACTGAGAGACCAGAAATAGACCCGTGTAAATACAGTCAGCTAATCTTTGACAAAGAAGCAAAGGTAATGTAATGGAGGAAATACTTTTTTTCCCCAAACAAATGGTCCTAAAACAACTGCATTTCCACAGGCAAAACACAAAAAATTAATCGAGACACAGACTGTACAACTTCACAAAAATTATTTCAAAATGAATCACAGACCTAAATATTAAAACAAAAAACTGTAAAACTCCTGGCAGATGACCTATGAGAACCACCCAGGTGACCTTGAGTGTGGTGATGACTTTTTAGATACAGCACCAAAGGCGCAATCCAGGCTGACGTGGTGGCTTATGTTCCCTCTGACTCGAGGATGAGTGACTTGAAAACTCGCTGGCCTCCCATCCCATAACTCCTTGACTGTGTTAGCTACTCCAACCCCTGAAAAAATCCAAGCATTAGTCAGCAGGGCACACCTCTCCCCACCCCCGTCTAGCAGCCACCTCACCCCTGGCCCGAGGGAGAAGGACTCAGTTGAGACAAAGAAACATAAACTTGAATTTTTTTCGCACCTGAGTCTGTTAACGGGGAGGCATCTCTGCTATGTTTCCAACTGGCTTATGACCCAGAGAAATTTAGAGAAGCTATTTTTGGATAATATATTTTTAAACATTGTTAACTGTAAAAACAACCTTGGAGAATCATAATTAAAAAAATAACTCAAGGTCTTACAGATGTTTTCAGTGATTATATTTGTAGAAATGGGGTGCTAGAGGCTTGTGGGGTTGTCAGTCCACAAAGAAGATCAAATTAGAGTAATGTGAGAAAAGAATGGATTTTGTACAAATATTTTAAATATTATCTTTCTCTCAACATGCTTCTTACACTTTCAATACTATATTGATGTTAAGATAACCAGGAATTCTTCTTCATAAAAAGTAACACTTTTATTCTTTGTGCATTTTTCTGTTTAAAAGTAGCATTTCAGGCGACTTTCCATTTGAATGACTATTTAAAAGGCAATAGAATAAGAGGAAATGCAAGGAACTGAATGATTTTTAGTCCAAGATTTTTACCAGGTCACTATTTAACGTAGTTATCTCTACTAAAAGTAAGATAAAAATCCAGCTTTATTCAGACCCCCTAGAAAAAAATTGTGAGACAAAAATGTTAAATTCTATCTTTTGGTGCAAAGAGGCAGTAGAGAAGAGTAGGAGACTGGTTTGTTTAACCTCTAAAAATGTCAGTTCTGAGCAAGTGTGTACCCTAGTTATAAACGTTATTGTCATTGATGATATTTTGAGTTGTAGTATGTAATCTTTCAGATTTTTATATTCAATATGCATACTCTATGGGTTTATGTATCCTAAGCGCATACAAATACTGATGCCCCACTGTCTTGGGATAAGTTACTTATGAAGGCAAGGATAGGTAGGAGGATTCTCTGTAATGATGCCCCTCAGAAAGACAAAGAAATGATCATCACAGAAAAAACAAACAAACAAACAAACAAAACACCATGCAAAACATCAAGGAAAAATGCTTTTTAATGGCATGTAAATTGTAATTACAAGTAGAAATTCAACGTGTGGGTTTTGAACGTATTTATTTACTCTCAGAGACTTTTGTCTTTCATGTTCTCAGTGTGTAAATCAAAAGATCTTTTTCAGCTGCCTGTGTTGTAAATTCCACCTGCAATCTATTAACCGAGCAGTGCTCCTTTTCTCTGACGTCATCGGCAGTAATAAAGGTTCTGCAAAGGGAACTCAGCCAACGGTGTTGGAGTGGATGTAAGAGACAAGAAGAGTCCAGCCTGCTCCTTCACAACAGTGTTAGCCAGCACGAAGTAACCACGTGAAAAACGTGCCTCCCGTTACTGAGGTAAGTAGCACATGGGCCAAGACACCCAGGGAGGAAAGGGGTGTGGAGTGAAGGTCTGCAAAATCACCATACGGCAGCAGCCATCCTCACTGTCTGCTCCAGGTCGTGTGGTTCCCTACTCATTAAATTGTATTTTGTTTTATTATAACATTAAGTACGGATGCGAAGGCTGATAGGCAAAACGTAATCACAGGAGTTTCTTCCAGCGCGTAGAATTGTAACACCTTGTCGTGGCTGGGCTCTTCCCTGTTGTGACTGAATAATCCACCTGCACGGAATCTTCATTATGTGCCCCAAGAGAGCGGCCCAGCCCAAAGGCCAACGAAGTGTCTGCCCTTGCAAAGGCCACGAAGTATTCTAAACAAAAGACAGGTGAAGTGTCACAGCAGAGTCACAGAACAGTTTTAGAGAACATCTAATTCAAGCTCTTCATTATATATATATGAAGACTGTTCCCTGCCTCGAGTTTAAAAGCTAGTGTGAAAGTGCATAAAGCTGAAGCTTCTGGCTTTCCCTCCTTGTTCATTTTGTCATATTTGATAGTCAACTAACCCTGACTTTCAACCCTGACTGTACCATTTACCGGCTTCCAGAGTTTTGGCAACTTGTTTTTTCAGAGAATCAATTTTCTCACGTCTCAAGTGAAAATAACAACAGATAATTCGTAAGATTGTGTTGAGGATGACGTGGGACTACTCACTCAAAGCACCGACAGCAATCCCTGAGACCGTTAGGTGCAGAGTAACAGGTCCTGTAACTAGTACACATCGTCACCATCATGGCTAACTTTATGCATCAAGTTGGCTAGGCGATGGTGTCCACGTCTTTCGTCAACCACTCATCTAAATGTTGCTGTGGAGGGATTTCGTAGGCTTGATTAACACTTACAATCAATTGACTTTACATAAATAAGATTACCCTCGATGATTTAGGTGAGCCTCATCCAATAGCTGAAGCTTTAAGAGCATCGACTGAGATTTTCTGAAAAAGCAATTCTGCCTCAGGACTGTGACGCAAGGCCCTGTCTGAGTTTCTGGTCCACCAGCCGCCTGCCGCCCTGTGGAGTTGGAATTTGCCAGTCCCCACAATCACGTGAGCCAGTTCTTTCTATCTTTCTGTCTGTCTGTCTATCTGTCTATCTATCTATCTATCTATCTATCTATCTATCTATCACTTCCTGTCTATTTATCTGCCACCTATTGTTCTGTTTCTCTGGAGGAACCTGATACAATCACTAAAGGAACTAATAAAAGACTGAAGCAAGTAGCCCCTTGCTCCTATAATATGAAATGTTGCATTATCCTGAAAATAATGTCTAACTCTGCATGCCGCAGCTACAGCCATGTAGTTGGGTGTAAGCCTCACTGACATATTTAAATGTGATCGTTCTTATCCTTTCTTTGATGTATAAAACATTAGAGTTGTATAAAGCATTGGCTCCCTTAATCAAGCTCATGATTCGCAAGTCAAGAAACAGCTTTAACAATGGCATCACACTTGGTAGAAAGACGGAGACTAGAGTTGGGGTCTGCTGACGGATGTCTGTCTGTCTGCTCATACACTACAGCACATGTCTGAGTACTTGGTTTATCTTCTCACTGACTTGATGTGGCCATTGGAGTATGCCTTGTGTGGAGTACATTATCTTTATATTTTAATAAGTAAGATCATATTTTCCTGTCTTTTAAATATTGGGATTATTTTAATCTCAAATAATAAACAAGGATAATTTTACATAAAATAGGGAATTTAATGAAGAATAGGTAACTGCATTAGATACTGTTGTCTTAGGTGTGTCTCCCTCCTGCCTCCATTGTTCTCTTTCCTGAGAAAAACGGCTGAGTCATTAATGCTGTTTCTGGATACTGACGTTTATGCCCATGAAGACTCATTCTCATACCATACTCATCTTTTAAAAATCTTGTGGTCATTGCTTTGAACTATCTTCATAGACTTACTGAAAAAGATGACTTCTAAAAAAACCAACATATTTAGAGGCCAAAGATATTTAAAAATTGGCTAAGGTGCACAAATTTGTATAAGTTGCTCTTCAGAAAGAAATGTGCTACGTTAAGGCTACAATTATTTAGAAAACTGTGTTCCACGGGTAGGAGGCAGAGATTTCCCTCGTCCGTGGTCATAGGCGTTCCAGGGTCTGCCCTGGAGTATCCAGCAGAATGAAGCACCCTTCTCTTGCCTTTGGGTGAGTGTCAGAGGAGGCCAAGTCCAGAGCCAGGACTTTCATCACCACCCCAGCCTAGTGATGAGGCCAGCCCCTCCCCCGCCTGCCCTGTGCTGTCATCAGAGGCCAGGGGGGGAACCTCGACTTCCACCTCCATCTGGCAGTAAATAGATGGCGTGACCCCTCTTCCTACAAGAGCGGTGTTGGAAGCAGCCAGAAACAAACAGAAACTTTAAATACCCAGAGTCTCATCACATGATACCCACACTGTCCAGATCCGAGTTTAAAATCACTCATCGTACCAAGAACCAGGAACATCTCAGCTTGAATGGAAGAGGACAGTCACTAGATGTCAACAGTGAGATGACTCTGATATTAAACTTATCTGACAAAAAAAATTAAAGCAGCCATTATAAGATGTTTCAGCAAGAAATTAGCTAGCATGCTTCAAATACAAAGATAGAAAGTCTTGACAAACAAATAGAAAAAAGCAGCAAAGAAAGCAGAAGGCATAAAAACAACCAAATGAAAAATTTATAACTGAAACATACAATAACTGACATAAAAACCTCGATGGATCCAAAGCAGAATGGAGGGAACAATAGAAAAAGTAGTACAATAGAAACTATCCAAAGTTAACATTTGTTTTTTCAATTACCGTTTCCGTCCATTACGATTTTATGTTGTTTTCAGGTGTACAGCGTAGTGGTTAGACAACCACATACTTCACAAAGTGCTCTCTCGATGTTTTCAGTACCCCAGCCGGCACCATACATAGTTATCACAGTGTTACCGACCATATCTCCTGGCTGTACTTTACGTCCCTGTGACTGTTTCGTAACTAACAATCTGTGCTTCCTAGTCCATCCAGGCCCCCAGCCCCCTCCTCTCTAGCAACTCCCAGTTCCCTCTCTTTGTCTGTGAGTCTGTTTCACTTTTGTTCTCTTGTTTTCTTCCTTAGATTCCACATATAAATGAAATCATATGATAAATTACCCAATCTTAACAGCAGGGAAAATAGTTTTTAAAAAATAAAGACCCAAACATATCCTAAGGAAATATAAAAATATAAAAAAAATTCTCACATTCATGTCATAGAGTCTGGAAGGAAAGTAGAAAAGGGGGCTGAAAAAATACTCAAAGAAATAATGGCTGTAAATGTCCCCAAATAATCAAAAGATATAAACTAAATATTCAAGCTTCATAAATCCCAAGTAAATCAAAGAAATCCATAACAAGACACTCCATAATCAAACTTCTGTAAACTAAACACAAACAAAAAACCAATATAGAATATATAAAAACTCTCAGAAGTCACCAACAAACAAAACAAAATATCCAAGTAGAAAGTGGACAAAACCTGAAGAGACACTTGGCCAAATTCTTGAAATCTCTGAGAGAGAAATCATACTTTACACGTAAAAAGAAGACAATTAGAATTGCTGGTTGAGTTTTTACCTCAAACCAGAGAGGCCAGAGGTGGCAGTATACCAACTTCTTCAACTGCTGCCTAGGCACCAACGTCCCCGGGGAATTTCTGGAAAGGAAGGAGACCCAACCTGGCAGGTGTTACTGACCCTGACCGCCAGGGGGTGTAGTGGGGATGAAGAGGTTAGGACTGGTGCCCAAGCGGTCCGCTGCAGTTCATCTTGATTTTCTAATGCTCCGTTTCCACGGTAAATGGCTGATCAGCCTCCTCAGCCGGGGAGAAGGGGTTGGCGAGTGGGGGCTCAGTACCCTCCGGGTCCTTGTCTAGGTCACAGCCCCAGGTGGGAAAGCCAGGCCAGTAGAGGTGTGGCTCAGGTAAGGGGTATTTATCTATGATGCTGTAGGTTAGGGCAGCTGTGGATAGGCTGGTTTTTAGGGTGTAAAAGGAGTCTCAGAAATTAGGATGAAGAAGGTATTGGAAGAGTGGGATTGTTGATTTCCATGGTTTAAAATTACACTAAATTTGTTGTGTCCATTGTTTTCGGATGAGGATTGTTCATTGTTTCTTTCTGTGCTGTGTTACAGGAGTATGGGGTAGACAGGGCTGAATAATGGACAAAAATTTGTTCTGCTGGGAAAGCAGGATGACCAACAAGGGTCACAGCGAAAGAGAGTAGTGAGCGGAAGCCGAGAGACGGCCGTGCGGGTGGTCGGGTCTGATACATTGCCTCGGGGTCTTTCCCCCCGCCAGGTGACTGTGAAATGCAGCCAGGTGGCTGTGAATTGTGGCCAGTTGCCCATCATCGCTGTTGCTGGATTGGGGGATGGAGAGTCTTGGTGAAAAACAACATATATTCCTCTTTTATTCTCCAGAACTTTTCTATTTAGACTTGAGGTCTGATTAAATTATGGTCAAATTTTCTAACAACTGTTAATTATTGGAATTAATAAATGAGTGTAAAAAAGAGGAAAGGAAGAAGGGAGGAGAGAGAAAGTGAGAAACAAAGAAAGGAGAGGGGAGGAGAGGTAAAAAGAGTGGATAACCAAGAGTGTGGTGAAGAAAAAGACAAAGAAATGGAAAAAGAACAGAAAAGGCTTTCCACAGAGAGGCTGAGATGATGCGTGTCTCTTAACTTTGGGCCATTAGACATTTATTTAATGAACTCTTAACACATGATTTGAATAATCAGAGAAAAGTTCAGTCTTGTCACAGATCACTTCATAAAGGTCTGTTAAAACTAAAAACTCAGAGGGGAGAGGGGAGGGAATTTCAAGGGAGAAGGGAAGGGTTTACAGGAACAAATATAAAGGACACATGGGCAAAACTAGGGGGGTTGGAAAGGGGAGGGAGGAGGGGAGGAATGGGTGGGTGGGCTGGAATGGGAATAAAGGATAGAAACTGTACTGAATAAACTAAAATAAAAAAATAAAAAAAAAAAACCTAAAAACCAGTGGAGACCAGCTTTGGAAACTTCCTACGCAGATAAAACCAGTGGAATCACACACGCAAAGCTTAATTTCGTTCATTTTACAAATGATCTGGGTCATTTCTTGCTTATGCCTCTGGAAAGCATAAGCAAAACTCTAGCTGTTTCCCAAAGTCGATATGAGGAAACCACTGACCAATTCTCTCCATCATTTAAGAAAATCCTAATGTTATAACCAATCACTGCAAAGAACATACAGTTAGTTACTGCTTTCTACGCGGCTTTGTAACAATCACCCCAAGCCTCACCCGTGTTTTTGGTTTGAGCATTCCCGGTTTGCAAGGTTTGCAAACTGTCTTTCTGGTGTGTGTGCAATAAACTTTTCCTAATTACTACTCCAGTGACTTCAGCTATTTCTGAACTTGGAAGTTCCCAGAAGTGAGTACTGCAGCTAAAATTTTATCTGACCTACCATCCGGTTACCAGAGAGACGGAGAGACGAGACACCTTGACACAGAGGTTGAAGGTTACAGAGGTTAAGGAAGCCTGTGTGACTGAACTCCTACCCCCGTCAGCGTGCCAGGGCTAAGAGGATAAATTATGCTATGGTGATCATTTTAAAGCTGTTCTGAAAAGAAAGTGAAGTCAATACAAACCAAGAAAATACTTTTGCAGAATTTTCTATAAAGTTCACGGGCATGCCATATTTTCTCATGACAGGATTCTGACAAGAAGTTTTCCGAGCTGTGCAAAGTGGTGGAGGGAGGAGTTCGGGGTGGGTCTATTCAATGCCTAATTCCAATCTGCAGGCAAACTGGGCCCCAAATACTAGGACCCGCAGATGAGGGTCAGGAGGCCGAGCTTCTATGACAAACACACCTTCACTAACAAAGGGTCAGCCCATGGGAGTGGGAGTAGACTGTATAATACGTTCATGCGTGAAGTGGGTGGAGCGAAGCCAGAAAGGGTGGACTGTCCACCAGGGGTGTCCAACCTTTTGGCGTCTCTGTGCCACACTGGAAGGTGAAGACTTGTCTTGGGCCGCACGTTAAATGCATTGCAACAAGTAATTACACACAAAAAAAATCTCATAATGTTTCGTGTAAATTTACGATTTTGTGTTGGGCCACATTCATAGTCATCCTGGGACTCACGTGGCCTGTGGCCTCGGGTTGGACACTCCTGCTTGCACACTGCTCTCAGAAACTGGGGTGTACCTGGCCAGCTGTCATTCCTCCTGGCTTTCACAAGGAGGGAAGAGGAGGCTGGGCAGTTACAGGCAGAGGGTGGGGGCAGATGCAAGTGGCAATTGTGAAGATAGATACTGTCTGGGAGCAAAGAAGAGGCTGAAGACTTACTTTGGGAGAAGTAAGAAAAAAACAGCTAAATGGTCAAGAAAGTGTTAAGACTGTGTTAAGAATAAGGAGTTTGGACTTGATCTGCTGTGTACTCACAGATTGTTGTTGGAAGGAAATGAGATAACATAGGAGACAGCACTTGGTAAATGGAAAGGCTTTATGCTAATGTGAGGCATTCATACTATTATTCTCATCCAGACACAGGTTCCTGAGGAAAGGAGTGACTCTAAAAGATTATCCTCGGAGTGACCTGCACACGGGGGTTTGTAAGGACAGGAAGAGTGCAGTTGAGAAGAGAGGCAGGATTCTGCTGACTCAGATCTTAGCTGAGAGTTTGGGCTATTCCTTAAAAAGTGCACATCCTCCTTTCTCTCCTCTCCCTCCCACCAGGCCGTGAGGAAAGCTTCCCTTTTGCCTGAAGAGCCAGCTGACACTCAGACCCTGCTTCAGCTTAAAGGTAAACCAAGAAACAATTACGAAGATGCTTCACCATTACAAACACCGGTGATCTATCTGTGTTTCAGTTTCTGCTCCTTCTGCACTTGGCTCAAAATATGTATCTCTTCCCCTTTCACTTCTCATCCGAGAGAGAGATGTCACAGTGCTAACAGAAATCCATGTGTGGTCTCGGAAGAGGAAATCCCATGAATGCAGAGCGAGGGCCTCAGATATTGGCTTTCTCATGGCTGGAGGTTCCCGAATACACACCTTTTATCATTAGTGCAGCACTAAGGTTAGCTCAGTAACTCGTTCCCACTTCCTCAAAAATTAAGCTTCTAAATCAATCCCTTCATGTGCTTTGTAATAAAGTTCAATGCCTCAATAAGAAAAAAACCATGAAGAAACATTTTTTATTTAAAATTTTTTTATTGTTGTTCAATTATGTTGTCCCCATTTCCCCCCCATTGCTCTCCCCTGTCCTAAATAAGATAAATCTTTAGGGAGGGAAAAAAGCTTGGCGTATACAGAAGGGAGGAAACATTGCTTAGAATAAAGGCTCAAGATGGATCATGTGGGACTTCAATTCACAGAAAGAATGATGTGTCTTTCAAGCTGAATGATGAACTGCCAGGCACCAAATTAGAAATCAATATGCTATATAAAAATTAGTCAGTGTAAGGCCAATAGCAAAATGCAGTAATTATTTTTAGAGATGGGTTTGAGAATCAAAGCAGAAGTACTTGGATCAAATTGAAAGCTGCCACACATTTGTCAAGGGAAAAACACCCAAAACTGTCAAAATACCATTGCCTTTTCTTCTTCCTTGTTTTGGCTTCAATAAATAGAATACTCCAAATAGGCAGCCCTTATAAGTGAACCAGGAGGAAGCCACACCAAGAGTAGTATTGGCTCATTAGGAGTACTTTGTGCACACATCATTTGTTATTTACATCATAATAATAAGCATCTATTTGCAGCATCCGAGAAGTACCTAAGCATCTGTCTTAGAACGCTAGATCCTGGTGATGGTGGGGTACTCACAGTGCATGCCTGGGGAACCTGGAGGGGCGGCTCAGGAGATCTGAGCCTATCAAAGCAGAAGCTCTGACCTCAGGCAAAGCTTTTGCAGGTGTACACACACACACACACACACACACACACACCCACCACTCAGTCCTCACTCAAGAATGTGGGAGGTGGGGGTGGGTAGGGCATCGGAGAGTGATTCGAGGAGAATGGGGACAACTGTAATTGCACAACAATAAAAAAAACAAACTTTCAATTAATATATTTAAAAACTCCATGATTAAAAATTTTCAGTTCATACCCCCCCAAAAAGACAAGCATGAAAAAGGGATTAATTTATAGGCTTCCTTACTTCATAGTGTTCCACTTATCAACATTATATTTATTTATGAATTAGCAATGTAAGTAAGAAACCCTAGCAATCCCTACTTTATTTTTTTTTACATTTAATTGTTTTATTGTTCAAGTATAGTTGTCTGCACTTACCCCCCTACCACTCCCCACCCCCCACCCCAGCCACAATCCGTACTTTAACCATGTGATGGTACAGGGGTAGGGAATTGTACATTTCTGTCACAGGAAGCAAGAAATTGTGAATAAAATCAAAGGGGAGAGAAAGATAAAGAAAATAATTAATCCCTTTATAGTGAAAGGAAAGTAAGTGTGTGAATGTAAAACATGAATGCGCTTAAGAATACACGTCTTGTAATGTATAGATCTAACAAGTGAACAGCTGCTTCATTTTGACAGTGTTCTTGCTATTTCTGCCCTGGATTCGCTTGGCCACAGGGTTTGGGTAGAAAACATGATGGGACCAGATGGCAAGGATACGGCCTTGTTAGCCATGGAGATGGATCTGTCTCGTCCCAGGGAAAGGGTCCTCCAGGAGGAAACAAGCATCTCCAGGTGGAGGTGACAATTCCCTCCCCTAACTGAGTATGTATGTTGGCTGTTGCTGGAGCAGTAATCTGAATGTGAAGCTGGGCTTTAAAATATACAAGTGTAATAATCACTTTATGGGTATGAAGAAAAAGGATTGATAATGTATAAATGAACTTTCTGGTGGGGTAGTATTGGTCAGGGTTCTCCAGAAAAATGACCAATAAAATATATAGACGATATAGGCATAAGATAGATGAGATTTATTATAGGAATTGGTTCACTTGGTTATGGAGGCCAAGAAGTCCCCAAATGTGCTGTGTGCAAGCTCGGGACCTAGGAAAGCAGTTGGCATCATTCAGCCTGAAGGTCTGGGACCTGAGGGGCAGATGGTGTCAGTCTCAGTCTGAGATTCAAAGCCCAAGAACCAGGAGCACCACGATGTCAGGTGGCAGGAAGGGATGGATGTCTCAGTTCAAGCAAGCGCACACTCGCCCTTGGTATGCCTTTGTGTCCTGTCTGGGCCCTCAGTGGACTGGGCGATGCCCACCCACATGGGTGAGGGCCATCTGTACTGTCTATCCATTCAAACACCTCTTCTAGAAGCACCCTCCCAGCACACCAAGAAACCATGTTTTATCAGCTACCTGGGCATCTCTGGGCCCAGTCAGGTTGACACGTAAACATTACAAGTTCACCCCTTGTTTCCTGTGCACCCATACCCATCTCTTTAAACCATACTCCATCTCCAAATACAGATAGCAATGTCATAATTCCATCTAACATGACACAACTATCCCACTTATAACCAAGAGCACACTACTCTCTTCCCTAGAAGAGCTGACAACATTCTTGATTGATGTTTTTTCTCCTGATATCTCATAAGTAGGTGTTCAGGAACACCACTTGACCATGAATAATGCTGTTGATATGTAATATGTTTATTTATGGAGGTGGATATTTGTACCTAACTCATATACATGTTTCTATCTTAACCAGATGTATTTATATCTATAAATATGAATGTGCAGAAGTATGCTGTTAATTAAACACTTATTATGCACAAAGCAAAGGCCTAAGAAGGACTCTGATAAAAGAGAAAGAAAGGAAGGGAAGGAAGAAAGGAAGGGAGAGAGGGAGGGAAGGAAGGAGGGAGGGAGGGAGGACGCCATGTTGGTGCAGTGTGCAGTTAGGGGTGTGACTTTGTGTTTGTTGGTATCAGGAGAAAAACGGCAGCCCTTACAGTTATTTGAATAGCTCCATTGGGGCTGGGTTTAGCTAACCACTGATATAATAGGTCTTTTGTTGTTCTCCTAAAAGAAATCAATATCATTGGTGATTCTATCAATAAAATAATCATAGTATGTTTTTATATTAGACATTTTGATTTATTGTTTAACAATGATTGTGGCATCTGCTATATCCATTCACCTAGGAAAGTATCCTAATCTCTGAAAATTTATTCCTGAATTTGAGCAACTGCGAGATATATTCCTGGCAGCTATTACAGATTTTAAAAATGAGAAATACCAAGAATTCCAAATATCTGATCCAAACCAGATTAAGCAATTTGAAATTAAATTAGGTCAATCAATTAATAAAACAAATCTCAGTAATTTTCTAAGGTTTGTGAAAAGTGGAGTGGTATTAACTTATTAAGATGATGGAATAATTTAATTCAACAGTTATCAAACTTAGAAGGGCATTTCAAAAAACCAGTAAGTATTCACATCCTATTTCAATTTAAAAAATCTTATTCATACATGCTAGACATTTTTGAACTGTGTCTGGAGTTGAAAAAGCCACTAATTAACTTTATACATTTAATTTTAATTTGATTAAATAAAAAGGACTTTAAAAGAACACACGCATTTGGCCATATAAGACCTCCTTTCATTTACAAATTAAATTTTTGTATCAAGCAAGGTCCAACTATACTCCTCCAAGAGCACTCTCCCCTCCTCGTTAGGAATAGCCTCTCATTTCTATTTATTTTATCTGGGCCAGAGATAGTGACTTGAGTGTTGTTTTATTCTCAGAAGGCTTGTCGAAGTTTTGAGAGTTTCCATAATGTAGCAGTTTAGGCAAACTGGATCAGTCACCATTAAACCAAATAGAAGATAAAAGGAATAACATGTAAAGTTTTTTTAAAAAGTAGGATTTGGGATTCACCACTTTTGCATTTAAATGTCTGTTCTGCTTCGGGACTTTGAGAAATGCAGTTAACCTCTGTGTGCCTCAGTTTTCTCAGCTGCAAAACAGGGATAATCACATTAATCTCCTATAACTATTTTGAGGATTAAGTGGGATAAAATACTTAATACAATGTCGGGAATATTTAAGTGTTAAATAAATGGTAGTTAATTTTGTTATAATAGGAAAGGTGTTAGACCTCAATTCAAAGTTTTGAAGTCATTTATCAAACCACCCAGGTTATGGAAAGGAGTGAGCCAAGTTGAAATATTTGGATTTACTACAGGGTAGGGAGTATCTGTGCAAATAGTCTACCTCCTAGTGTGATGATTTTATAGTTACGAGTGATTTGTTTGATAAGGACAGCATTATTAATCCATCTTTCTAGTCTTGGATCATTCTCTTTCCCGCACAATGAGTATCCTGGAGGAAGGGGTGGAGGAAGCAGGCTTCTGTAGAGAGCGTCAGAGTAACACACCTGAAACTCAGCTCTTTTAAAGATGTTTTAAAACAACTAAAGTCACAATAATCTCACTGTTGGTGTTGGACTCTGGGTATCCTATTTTTGGTAAGCTTTGTAAAATTAGTGTGTTCCTTTCCAATGCAAGAGAACAGTCTCTTGCAGACAAAGCATCAAAGCGAACAGTTTCCAGGCTCGTCCTTTTGCTCCTTACTTTCTGTCTATGTGGGTTTCTGGCCATGGCACAGGTACGTTTTTCCAAATGAAGCAGATGAGATAAGAAATAACAACTTTGGAAGAATCTAGAAATCAAGCACCACTCGCGATGGAACGACCTTCTGCTTCAGTGTGTTCTTCTGCAAGTGCCCGACAGCGAGCCTCCAAAGCAGCCTCTTGTGTCTGTCCCAGGAGGGCAGCCAGGTGCATGACGGGAAGAGAAGTGGGCTCTGTTGTGGGCTCTGTGAATGCATCTCCCTGTTCTTGACCGCAAACTAGCTCAGTTGAAACAAAAAGAGATTCAGCGGAGTTGGATTGGGGACATAAACTTTCTGAAAGCATTCGACGCTCTCCTTGAGGTCTTAAGGAAAAGCTCTCCAGGCATTGTGTGGCCATGAAGCTTGGAAATCCATTCTGTTTTGTCTTGTTGGGTAGATAGATGCCCCTAACAGCTGATAGGCTGGTTCTGTCGATCCACTTAAGCAGCATATCTCTTTGGAAAATAGTCAGTTTTTAGATGACATTCAGTCTGGTTCACAGGTTGAAACTGAATTGGTGGAACTTGGTTTATTAATGACCTGCTGGTGTTTTTCTAAAATGATCTCTGCATTAGAAATCTAATTTTGAGTATTCTAATGTAACTAATGAGCAGGGACACATCAATAAAAGGATGTTTTTGTTAAATGTACGATACTCACTACTTCATACTTCATCCGTTTTCAGCTTCAGGGTAGAATAATAGGATTTTCTGAAATTGTATGATTGAGTAAGAAAATGTATAGAGAATAGAATGAGTATTTCAATAATTGCATGAGAAGATAATAAAAACATATAGATTATAGCGGTGGAGGAAAAATTGGGCGTGTTTGAGGTGGAGTAGGTTTCCATGATTTCTGTGTGTGATTTCAAAACCCTATGTAGAAAATAATGCAGAGATAAATAGAGTAAAAATGTATTTGTGGTAGATGCATGAGTACTTACTTTCCTCCCATCTGAAGAATTGTCTTCAGAACTTTGGCTATTTCTCCTGTAGTCAAAATGAATTAAGCTTCCTTGCAAAACGATGATTCAACAAAGAACATTCACATGAGCCCTGGCTGGTGTAGTGCAGTGGCTGCAAACCAAAGGGTCGCTGGTTCGATTCCCAGTCAGGGCACATGCCTGGGTTGCGGGCCAGGTCTCCAGGGGAGGCCACATGAAAGGCAACCACACATTGATGTTTCTCTCCCTCTCTTTCTCCCTCCCTTCCCCTCTCTTTCTCCCTCCCTTCCCCTCTCTCTAAAAGTAGATAAATAAAATCTTTAAAAGAAAAAAAAAGAACATTCACATGGTTAGTGGAACTAACTCACTGGTCTGCTTGGTCTACAATGTCACAGAGCAGATGACCGAATAGTTTTCACTTTTGTTCGGATACATGCCGTATTTATTTATTTATTTATTTATTTTTCTCTTTTTTTTTTTTTTTAATTTTTATTTTAGTTTATTCAGTACAGTTTCTATCCTTTATTCCCATTCCAGCCCACCACCCACCCATTCCTCCCCTCCTCCCTCCCCTTTCCAACACCCCTAGTTTTGTCCATGTGTCCTCTATATTTGTTCCTGTAAACCCATCCCTTCTCCCCTGAAATTCCCTCCCCTCTCCCCTCTGGTCACTGACAACTCTATTTCAGTGTCTTTTTTTTATATTTCACTTGCTTCTTTGTTTTGTTGTTTAGGTTCCT
>CM052549.1:77667695-77754326 GCA_028533065.1 Trachops cirrhosus
TCCGGGTCCACGGGTGCGCAGCCTCTGGGTCCCGAGGGGCGCTCACTTCTCCTACCTGCGGGGCCTGGGCCGCACCGGTCCCGGGGAGTGCCTGGGCTTTCTCGGGTTCACGGGTGCGGGTGCGCGGGTGCGCAGTCTCTCGGTCCCGAGGAGCGCTCACTTCTCCTACCTGCGGGGCCTGGGCCGCCACATGCCGTATTTAGAACAGACCTGAGTTTTCAGAGAAGGCCTCCCCCAAATTAATACCTTTCATTTATCTCAACTGTTCTTGTGGGCCATAATAATCAGTAAATACAGAATTAAAGTTAAATCATTGCCACAGGGAGATCAGTTATGAGGGTCTGAAGGCAGATGGGGGGAATATGTTCTTTATTTTAAGAACATATTTTATCCAGGCCTTTGCTTTGAGGTAGGTCAGAAAACCATTCTTTACTCCATGAGTTTATTAGAAAATGTAATTTAAAAATAACATTGCCATGGGCTTGCCAAAAGGTAACTAATTGTAAATCTTTTTCATTTATTGGTGGGGACAGTGAAGGTCAGAAAAACAAATCTAGTGTTAGAACCAGAGAGGAAGTACTCTGAGCTTTGTCTCAGAATGTTATGGACTCTGTGCAATGGGAGGAAAAATGAAGTCATTCTCTATTTTCTCCAGATAGCAGCCCAGCTCTCTGAAACTTAGAAGCATTTTCTTGCTCAGCCTGTATGAAACATATCACAATTTTAGATTTCTAACTTGGCAAGGGAAGTGCCTCACAGCACAGAAAGTGATAAAACTAACTTTAACCCACATTATAAGGAACAATATAATTATAAAAATACCAGTGTTCAAGTATAGTATTTATCATTTGCATGAGATGTTATATGTAAGATCAGGTTTGGCCACGGTGGTTTAAAATTACAACTCTTTCATATCTGAACAAATTACAAAGGTGTATTTAACTAAGAAGGTTGGGATTAAAACTAGGTGAGCCCATGAGAAACCAAATATGGAGGAAAATACTATATCCTTCTGAAGTTCATATGCACAGCACCGTAAATTAGAATTTCATCTTCATACCTTCTGTGCTATGTGACAACTTTAATTTTTTTTAGTTCTCTGGAGCAATATTATAAAGGGCCAGCTTATCATTCTATCTATTACTTCAACCCAGAATACAGGCACACACTCAAAAAAGAATTATAACTCTTTGATGGGTTGCCTACTTGATAATAAAATGAATGCATGAAAAGTAGCCTACGGAAGAATATTTTATTAGATCAATTAATATTGTAGAGGAGTTTTGTTCCTAGGTTAATCATTAGTATGAACCCTTCGCTTGTAGTGAAGGTTTGGGGCTAGTCGTAAAAGTGACTTGAAAAGGACACCTCTGTTCTTTATTCTCTGTCAAGGACTTTCACGCAGATTTGTTCAGTTGGGTACCTGAAGATTTTTCAAATAACATGTTTGCCAAAAATATTCAAAGAAGAATGTTGAGTTACTTCTCAAGGGTGTTTTACTTGTGTTTATTAGAACTTTTTTGCAGATGGGAAAACACAGGAACAGCTGGTTACTCTCTAAGTTTTATTGGTCATAATTTTTTTAAAAAAATAAAGCATAATGTAGATTTCAACTTAATATAAATGCAACCTCAATATTTATTGCTCCCTATGACCCTTCACTTTTTAAAAAAGCGTCACCTTTGCTAAGCCATGGGGTGGTGCATATTACTAAGTAGCGTGCACGTAGTTATCTCTGCCAGTATGAAACCCTACCTACAGGATTATGGGACTTCATTGATGGCAATGGTGCTGGTAAGTCTGTGCTCTAGGCTACCCAAGGGACCATGCCCCTCATCTTTTGGAGGCCTACGAAAAGTAGGAGCTGTCCGATGGACCAGATGTCCTTTCCTTCTTCTCTTGGCCTGGCCAAATTTTCAGTGACAGGGTTAGTGCAATGTTCCAAGTAACCTAAAATTTTAGAGTGACAAATATTATCGGTCTTACAAAGTGTTTTCCGACGGTGGTGATGTCACATGTCCTTGGACCCTGGACTCAATTTTCTGTATTGTGACACACTTTTTAACCAATAAAAATAGAAGAATAGAAAATAGTTTAGTTCATTGTATTAAGCAAGGGTCAGCATTTTTTGGAAGTTTTGTTCACATGTATAAAATATGTTTTTTACTGTGGGTTTATTCTGGCTGGATTGAATAGTGTTCCCTCAAAGTTCACGTCCACCCAGAATCTCTAAATGTGACCTTATTTGAAAAGAAAGCAGATGTAATGAAGGTAAGATAATGTTGTATTGCGGTAGGGTGAGTCTTAAACCCAGGAGGACTGGTGTCCTTATAAGAAGAGGCAAGTTTGGAGACGTACACGTGGGGAAGAAGGACGCGGAGGCAGAGAGCAGAGTGACGTGGTCATGAGCAGGGGAGTGCCGAGGATCGCCAGCGTTCCTGGTGACAGCCCTAACCCTGCTCTTGGACTTTGAGGGCATAAGTTCTGTTCTTCGACGCCACCCAGTTTGCAGTACTTGGTTATGGGGACCATGGGAGACTGATACCGGGTTCTTAACAAACATTTAAAGTCTCTGGAATTGGTTCGTTGGGATTCTCTTGTCGAGCAAAACAAGGCCCCTGATGTTTTAAAGTCTTCAGAAAAGGGGCAGCTCCGTCCTGTCTGTCCCTGCCTCCCCGCCTTCAGGTACAGAGCTGTGCATCAGGTAAGTTCCTTCTTAAATCTTTCTGTTCTACAACCTCATGACGTCCCCAGGTAGAGGGACCAGTGTTCACTTCCTCCTGATGTGTCATTCTGTCCGGATGGGAGAGTGTCTTTCTTCTTTGGTCGGGGATCTTGCTCTGTTGGTGCTCAAGAGACCATAGTGAAGAGAACGGATGAGGCTTCTGATCTCTTGGAGCATAGGGTTGATAAGTAATTTTTTTCATGTTTTAACATTACAAGGTCTGGATTTTAGAATAGATGTAAAGAGTCTTGATGCCAACAGATGTTCATATTTTATTCAGAGAGAGTCATATTTCCGTAGTGGCCCGATTTGAAGTTGTGTGGACTCACACCTCCTTAGTGTTGATGGTAAGTACAGAATCAATATGCTTGTATGGCCTAGGTCACTATTAGGACTCATAAACCACTCTGATTAGCTATGTCCTCTTATTGACTGAAGCATTGTGAAAAAAATACTTTAGTTCTCGCTGATTATAAAAATTTTAAAGCAGTTCGGAGGTTTATGGAGTAAATATATGAAGTTTACTTCTCTCTCAAGTGAATTTCAATCTTTATCAATTACATTTTCTTCCCCAAAGATCTTTCATGAAGTCATTAATAATTCTAGCTTTATCTTTTGTAACTGCTGCTTAGTGGTCCACCACAGAAATGTAGCTTGATGGAGTTAAACATAGATACAGGTTGTTTAAAATTCTATAATAGTGTGAACAAATCTACAACAATATAAACTATACTGCAATCAGTACCCTTGTGTGTGTGTCTTTGGACCCACATGCTCAGAATATTAGTTGATTACCTTACTGCAGGGGGACTGGTAAGTGAAAGAGAGAAGATCTCACATTTTGATGGGCGGTGCTAAGTGCCCCCCAGTTTATAGACTGACCAACAATGTGTGAGAAGGCTTATTTTCTCACAACAAACTGGGTATTGTTAAGTGCTTTTAATTCTTGCCATTCTAATGTAATAATTATTTATCATTATGGTTTCAGTTGTATATCTCTGATTATCAATAAAATTTAATTTCACTTTTTGTATTATCACTAAGAAGTGGTCATTGTATTTTCCCCTGTGTCACAAGCATATATTTAATTAAATATCTACTTTTTTATTTTGAGTTGAAATATATTATTTCTTTATTTTCTTTTAGTCAACTGTGTCTTTTACCTGTATTTATGATCTTCTATCCAATCATATAATTTTGTTATCAACAGTTTCTTCATATTTTACTTTTTGCACTAGGATTTCATGCCTTTATCTATTAGCCTTTGTTTGCTTTTCAGTATAGTGGGAGTAGCCAATATTCTTGTTGGTGTTTGTTGAGTAGTTCACCTGTTCCATCTGTGTGAGACGCCTTGCAGATTCTCTATAAATCTCTGTGTGCATGGATTCCTTTGTGTACTCACTATTATATTCTCCCAACCTGTTTGTCTGTCTCTGGATCAGTGATACACTGTTTTAATTATAGCATTTTTTTTCTTAGTTGGTAGCTGGATTTTTTGTTTTTGTTCTTATTCATAATGTTCTTAGTTTTGCACATTTATTTTTCTGTACAAATCTTAGAATCAGCTTGTCTGGTCTCAGAAAAGCCACTGGTAATGAAACCAAGGAATAGGTTAACTTGGGAGAACGAACATCCACGTGTTTCCATTTATTAAAAAGTCCATTGTTGGTTTCAATACTGTATTTTTATTTTTCTCACATGAAACTTGAAAAAGTCCTGCTGGGTTTATTTGTGGAATTGTACAATTCTACTGTGAAATAGATTTTTTTCATTTCTTTTTGTTTGTTTGTTTGGGTAGGTAGGCTGGGTGCCGAGAGATACAATTTTCTGTCTGTCATGCCATTTTATTGAATGTAGTATAATAATATTCTTGTTCTACACACATGTTGGATGCTTTGGTTTGGCACTTTCCTACAGTTACTCATTTACCAGGTTCTCAATCCCAGTGATTACAGATGAGATTTCGTTTTTTTAAATGCTCTTTATTAGTAAGTTTGAAGTGTGAAATGTAGCTTGGATCGTGAGGCCAACATGAGCTCCCCCATGTTCCCTTCTGAATGAGAACAGCGTTAGAACCGTAAGCCTCTCCTGAAAACAAAGAAAAAATATGCATACTGGGAGAATGTCTAGTGGGCACTGGGCAGGAATAAGAGGGAAAAATAAACAGAAACACTCGACTTGAAAGGAGAGAGAACGGACTGGGTTGCTGCCAGGAGGCGAGCACAGATTCCAATTTCTTCTTTCCCCATTTGGGGGAGAGATAGAAGGGGGAAGAGTTCGGTTGGGAATAGGTTTGGAGGCTGCGGGCCTTTGTGTGATAATGAAGCCCTCTTTAGTGATAGCCAGCATCTCGCACTGCTAAGCCTTCCAGGGCCCACATCACAGCCCCTCTCCCTCTTTGATAAGGCTTTTCCTCCCTGGTTTGGAGAAAGACCCTGTTAGTGCCTTGTCAGAGGAGTTTCCTTTTCAGGAGGAAGTTAATTCTCCTCGGGTCCCTTCCCCATCATTTCTCATTATCTCCAGGCCTACAGTGGAAATCTCGTTCCAGGTTGTGCTGGAGACCAATCACAAAGTCCAGCTTGTAGGGAGAAGGCCTGCACAGCAAAGGGTTTCAGGATTTCACTCATTTTCCTTTTCTTTTCTTCTCCTTTCCCTGCATTATTTATGCGTTTGTTTGTGGAGGTTAATTATGAATTTTGGTCTATGGAGAGCTGATTATTGAAACAGTGGTAAAAGAAGCAGAAGGAAAAGAGACATCATTCAGGGATTCTTGGAGCTGAATTTGTTAAAAGGTAATCATTGGAATTGTCCCTTTGTGTGTGGGTGCGTAGAAGAAGTGTGTTTTGGGCTGTATAACGCAGAGTTACATTAAGTTAATTAGGAGCTTTTAAATTTTTCATTACCAGAATAGAGTCTATGGGGATATTGGAACAGAACCTAGAATATAATAGGTATTCAAAAAATATTTGTTAAAGGAGTAAATACATGCCCGGCAGGTAATGAGATACATTTCAAGGTAATTGAATTTTAAAAGTGTTTGGCTGATTAACACTGAAGTCTCCTTCTTCGTTGAGGATAATTACCCGTATTATGTGAGTCTTGGTGAGAGGGGGTGCATGCCTCTAAATTCTTTCAGTTTGGTCTTTGAAATTCAGTTTTTTATCAAAATCTGCTCATCTGAAATGATTTCCTCTTTTCAGTTTCTTTAATTTCTGCTTTAATTCTTTTTTTCCCTTCTGCTTAATTTGTTCTTATTCTAGTTTCCTTAGATGGAAGCTTAGATTACTGAATTTAAATATTTATTGTGTAAATGTATACATTCAGTGCTACACATTACTTCCCTAAGCACTGCTTTCACTGCGTTTTTCCAAATGAATCCTCACCTGAGGATATGTTTATTGATTTTAGAGAGAGGAAGGGGCAGGGAGAGAGAGAGAAGGGGCGGGGGGAGGGGGGAGAAAGAGAGAGATGAGAGAAACATCAATCATTGTCTCCCAAATGCACCCCAACTGGGGATTGAACCTGCAACCTAGGTATGTGCCCTGACCAGAATCAAACCCACAACCTTTTGGTGTACAGGATGACACTCCAACCAACTGAGCTCCCTTTTTTTCTTTTTTTAAAATCAGTTATAGATTAGGGTTATATTGTCAAAGGCCTTGTACATCGAGCCAAGGAGGTTAGATTTTAGCCCGTGGGCAGTTGAGACAAACAGAGTTTTGATGCTGTCAGCTTTGGTTTTCCAGATCATTCTGCCTGCAATGGAGTCAGGGGGTGAGGGCTGGTGTAGAGGGTAGTGTAAGGTGCACTATGCAAGTGGAAGCAAAGCATCACATAAAAGATTCATTCATTCATTCATTCATTCATTCACAAAACAGTCTGTAGTGAAAGATGACAAAGTAGACATTGCTAATTTGGGTTGCTTCCCAAGAGAAATTGCGGGGCACACCAAAAACACAACTATTCCTGCATCCTTACCCTGCTCTCTAAGTTTTGGGGGTGTCTAACTGTGCCTTCTTCCCCCAAACCTCCACAAAATGTTGGACCTGGATTTCAAAACTCACTGTTGAAAGTATATTGTAACTGGCCAAGTTTATTCATTTTAATGATATTCACGAATCACAGAATGTTGAGGGACTTTTAGCAATTGCTGAACTGGGGTCCCTGGAATTCTAGAAACTAATAACAGAGATTGGTTCTATTTTCAGCATTTCCAAAGCTTTACACATATTTAAATATTTAGTCATTCACAGCCTGAATCCCACAAATTCTGATAAGTTGTATCTTTATTTTAATTTAGTTCAGAGTATTTGAAAATTTCTCGTGAGATTTATGCTTTGACCCATGTGTTATTTTCAAATGTATTGTTTAATCTGCAGTTTTGGGGATTTTCCAGTTATCTCTTTGTTATTGATTTGTGGTTTAATTCCATTGCAGTTGGAGAGCAACACTGGATGATCTCTATTTTTTTAAATTTGCTAAGGCGTGTTTTATGGCCCAGAAGGCGGTCTATCGTGGTGAATGTTCCATACGAGCCTGAAAAGAATGTGTATTCTGCCTTTTGTTGGATGAAGTAGTTTATACATGTCAATTACACCCAGCTGATTGATGGTGGTGTTGAGTTCAACTATGTCCGCACTGATTTTCTGCCTACTGGATCTGTCCCTTTCGAAGAGAGGAATGTTGAAGTCTCCAACTGTGATAGTGGATTCATCTACTTGTCTTCGCACTTCTGTTAGTTTTTGCCTCACACACAATGGTGTTCTATTGTTAGGCACACATACACATTAAGGCTTGTTACGTCTTCTTGGAGAATTGACCACTTTATGATTATGTAATAGCTTTCTTTATCCTCGATCATTTTTCTTATTTTAAGTCTGCTCTGTCTGAGATTGATATAGTGATTCCTGCTGTCTTTTGATTAGTGTTAGTTTGGTACATTTCAATTAGTGTTAGCATGGCATATTTTTCAAAGTACATGCCTTCACTTTTGATTTTATGTGCCTATATATTTCAAGTGGGTTTCATATAGACAACATATAGGTTGTGTGTTTTAATCTACTCTGACAGTCTTTATCTTTTAGTCGGTGCATTTGCCATTAATGTTCGGTGTGATTACTGATGTATAAATAATTGGGTGAGTATCTACCACATTACCGGTTTCTACACATTGTCCTTGCTCTGTTGCTATTTTTTGTCTTCCACTCTTTTTTTGCCTTTTTGGTTCTAATTGAGCATATTGTATGGTTTTCTATTCTTATCATATCAGTTATATATACTTTTTTTTTACTTGTTTTGTGGTAGTCATAGAGTTTGCAGTGTATACTTACACCTAATCTACGTCCACATTCAAGTAACCCTACCCCACTTACGGGTTGTGTGAATGCTTCATAAAAACAAAATATTTCTACTTGCTTGCACTTGTCCCTTCCCGGACCTATATTTCTCTGTCTGACATTGATTTGGAGAAATTCTCAGTCATTATTTTTTCAAATATTTCTTCTGTTCATCTCTCCCTTTTTTTTCTCCTTCTGGTGTTCCCATTATGCATATGCTACAGCTTTTGTGGTTGTCCCACAGCCCTTAGATATTCGGCTCCTATTCTTCACTCTTTGTTCTTTTGTTCTCAAAAACTGAAAAAGCTTTTCAGTTTTTGAGGATTCTATTGATGTGTCTAGCTCGGAGAGTCTCTCCTTAGCCATGTCCAGTCTACTAATAAGTCCATCAAAGACAGTCTTCTCTTATAATGTTTTTTATTTCTAGCATTTCTATTTGGATCTTCCTTAGGATTTCCATCTCTCTGCTTACATTGCCCATCCATTCTTGGATGCCATCGACTTGACCTATTAGAGCTCTTAGCACATTAACCATCGTTATTTAAATTCCTGGCCTGATAATTCATATATTCCTGCCATGTCTCATTCTGATTCTTGCTCTGGCTTTTTTTTTTTTTTTTTTTTTTTTTTGCTTTTTGGTGTGCCTTGTCATTTTTTCTTGCGAGTCTGACATGGTGTACCAGGTAGGAGGAATGGCTGTAAGCAGACCTTTACAGATGTGGTGGTAAAGCATAGGGCAAGGGAAGTATTTTAAATTCTATGATTAGGTCACGATCTTTTGGGCAGCCTATGCCTCTGGACTGGGAACGTCACAAGTGTTTCTCGTTTTCGTTCTCTCCCCTTTGTGGGCCAAGGCGCCTAGTGTGGGCTAGAGTTGGGTATTTTCCTTTTCTCACGTGGCAGGCTAGAGCCAGCTAGAGCTGGTTACGAATCAGACTCTAGTTAAATAGTTTCCCCTGACTGCTGACCTTGCTGGGAACAGGACCCTGTGGAGTAGCTAAAAACGGCTCCGTCTCCCCACTCCCTGCTGGAAACCCTAGGGAGTTTTCCTCTGATATTTACTATGGGAATATGGTCGAATCCTGGGCATTAATCTCTCAATATCATGAGGGCTCCCCAGGGCGGGGCGCCCCAGGAGTTGTGTACACTGAGCCTCCAGCCAACGGCTGACGTGTTCCTGCCCGCCCCGGCTGCTGCAGCGCTTCGGCGGGGAGGCCGCCTCGGTGAGTCTGGTCCCTTTGCTCGTCTGTCTCCAGGGTTGAGGATAGCAGCTGTCTGTCCTCCCCTCTCTGTTGAGTCCGGGAAGAGCTGATTTTTCAGTCTGCTCAGCTGTTTACTTGTTGGTCGAGGTAGCAACTTCCAAGCTCCTTATGTGTGGAACCTATACCAGACGTTTTCCTGGCCTTTTTAATTAATTAATTAATTTTTTCAGTGCACCTACGTTAAGCTGGTCCAATCTGCAAGGTTTTCTACCTCTATTTTTATAGGCCTTTTAGCTTCGCATGCTGCCTTGGACATTTCACATTGTTACGTGGAATGACAATATCCTGTAGCTAGTAGCATTTTTAGAATGCTTAATTTTGACTGCATAAATATTTTTTAAAGTCTCGCATGCACAGAGTGTCTATTATTTAGTGTCTGTCATTTATAATCCTCTGTTCCAGCCCCAGAAACTGTTTTTGAGCCTTCCATAAAGTTCAGAAGGCTAATTCACAAACCTTTTCTGTGGAATGTGTTTCTACCTGTTTCCTAGAACAGCTGATGCTGTGCCTTTCCCAACCAATCCAACATTTGTTGTTTTTATTTCATAAACAACACAGAAATGCGGAGAGGTCCATAGATCACAAACTGCAATTATAATGAACACTAAACTTCTTTTCAATAGCTCTATCCAACATGGGTGGTGTAAACCAAGGCAAAGGGCCATACAAGTTAGGATTCCAATAGAAGTATCTCCCACTAGAACCTGGGGCTCGTAGGGCTGAACCAAAAGCAGTCGGCATTTTGAGGATTTTCAGCTGTAGATTGCATTGTCTGAGTTCAGGAAAAGACCTTGTTTTCTAAAGACATGGTGGAGTTTTAGTTACAGGCGTTGAATCCCTTCTGTCGAGCCAGTTTAACTGAGTTATCTCTTTGCTGGGTTACCTGCTAAAGAACGAGATCCTCAAGGCCATCAAATGGACAAAAGATTTGTTGCTGTCCTTACTAAAGTTACATAAAACAAATCTGTAATTTAAAGGGGAATATATATATGAAAATCCAGTGTTGTCACAATACAAAATTGTGAATTTGTCACAATATTCAGTAAGTGTTGGGTTGGCCAGAAACCTGTTACTTTTTTCCATGAAAGAAGACACATTTTTCATTTCACTAATAACTTTATTGATTTCGATATTTTGAGTATGTCGGCTCTCTCCTGCAATTGACTTCTAGTGAGTGGAGGCCAGGGGTGCTGCTTAACATCTTCCAATGCATAAGACAGCCCCACAGCAAATAATTATTTGGCCAAAATGTCAATAGTATCAAGAAACTCTGCAAACTACTTTTGACACATTCGATCAGTCACAGCACCTTCTCCATACACTGTACAAATCTGTTTTTTTGCATTTCAGTTGCATTTTTACCTTTCTTGAAATGAAGTATAATATGCTGAAAATGTTGCGTATCTTCTTCCATCTTCAATATTAAAATAGCTGCACAAAAATTCACCAATTTTGATAATTTTTTAAAAATGCACTTTGATATGATAGTTGTCACAATACAATCTAATAAAATTATTTCAAATGAAGTTAAAGACAACTAAGCACTACTAGAGCCATCATATGGGAAAAAATCACAGTGGACTTTTTGGCCAACCTAATAAATAAAGATTCATTTTAATCCTTAAAATTAGTGATATCAGTTCAAAATATTTTTGAGTTATTTTGAAAAAGTACTTTAATTAGGCTTGTTTAGTTGAAAACTCACAAAAGGATTAATTGTAATGTGTTTAGGACTGGAACTAGAAATTTTTAGAGATTAGCCATTTTCCCCATTTCTCTGCCTAAGCCTGCTTTCTCTACTGACTGACTTCTAGAACCTGCTTTCTCATTATAAATTCAGCTTCCACGTGCCGTTGGCTTTCTGTGGCTTTTTATTTTATTTAACTCTTTATTAAGGAAATTTGCAAACACTATATTTGAAGCTCTTATAAATATGACAAACTCCCATTGATAATCTCCTTCAACAATGATCAACTTGGCAACAACTTCTTGACATTTCCCATCCCCCTTTTATGTATGTGAATATTCATTTATTCATTTATTTCATTTTTTGCACTGTTTTTTAAAAAGCAAATCCAAGTTATCAATGCATTAGTCAAACTTTTTTTCTTGATATAATTACCATGAAATTATAAACTCTTGAAAATTAATAGCAGTTCCTTAATATCATCTGATACCAACTCATATTTAAATCAACCATAGTGTATCAGAGATTCTCCCGAATGTGCTGATGTAACCTCATGGAGTTATTTTGCTTCTCTCTTTTCAGTATCTCTACACATTGAGAGCTAGCTATAGATCTAACATATTGAGACAAAAAGTTGTTATGGATGACTGACTAATCTTTTAGCATTTCATCATTAAGATGGTAATGAAAGGTTCGGCACCCACTTATTATTTTCAAACAGCAATGTTCTAATACTATCTTCCCTCTGTCTTTATTTCCTGGAATTCTATGAAAAGAAAACTTACATATCAACATCTGGGTACTCTGCCTCTAAACATAAGAGAAAAGTAGAATACATACTTCACAGCTATGAGTTGGTGCTCTATCAACTTCAGTGGTGTCCAAAGATGTTTATTTTTTAGTATAACTACTTTATGAATCGTATATAATTAATGTGCTTTCATTCATCATAGTCATTATTTTATGCTGTTTAAATTGTCCACTGGGTGCTCTGTCGAATTATCTTTGCCATTTTGTCACTAACTCCTTGGAATTTTCTTACTTTGTAGCCCAGGGTAGTCTATAGTCACCTGTTTGCTTCTAGGTCTTTTTAGTTGGGAGCTCAGGCTATTAATATTTTAAAGAGAAATGTCATGCATGTTATTCTGGTATTTCAAATTTAATATTTTACTTAAATTTTTATATTTACATTTTGTTTCTCTTCTGATAAAAGTCTAGGTTCATAACAACCTTGACTAAATTATTTGCTTTTTCTACATCATACTTATAGTACTTTCACATTAACATCCAAAAATATTTAAAATTATTTTAAAATGCTTATTTTCTCTCTGATTTGCAGGCATTGTTATAATGTAAGCTATATTGGGTTATCTCCCTCAGCCTCCCTCCCTAGTGTTTAAGGATTGTTTTATGGTTTCGTTTTTTTAACATAAGAAAATATTCACCTAGTTCCAAAGTCAAAATCAGTAAGGTGTATTTCCAAATGAACCTGCTCCCTCCTCCATTTTTTTTTTAGCTATTTTCTTTAGTTAGCTGTAGGTAATCACTTTAATTGTATTTTTTTATCCTTTCATACTGACAGTCAAAAACTAATTCTAGAAAATGAATTAGCAATTTAGAAACAATGTTTTTACTTCATGTTACACACCTAAATAAATGCTGTAATTGGTGAACTGCAACATGTCAAAGCTATTTTAATTTTTATAAAATGGCATTTAATGTTCAGATCCAAACTCTGAAAGAAGGAAAATTATTTAACCATAGAAGCTCTAAAATAAAACACACAATGAAACAGAAAACTTATTTCAAAGTAAATCACCAGGCTGATTCATCTCAGGGAATTTTTGCAACAAACCTAAATTATAAAAAATAATAGGTGCCGTTATTGTCTGCTCTCTTCAATTTATTTGATTCTCAGTACTTTTATGATGTTTGTTTTAGCACGCTATTGTATAAATGAGGAAAGTTAGTTTTAGACTTTTAATAAATTAATTTGCTGTCCCCGACAAATTCATATGTTGAAGCCCCAGCTCCTGGATGACCATGTTTAGCCATAAGGATGTTAGGGAGGTCATTAAGGCTCAGTGTGGTCATAAGGTTGGGGTTGGCCTAGCTTCTGGTTCCACACTGTTTCGTGGTGGTCAGGATCCCCACGCAGATCTGGTCTGGAGTCCCTGAGGAGGCCTCTGTCCTTCCATGGGCTTCTTCTCTAGGGCGGCTTCCTTCCGGAGGAAGAGCTGGTTCCGTGACGGCTGGGGTCTCACACTCTCCTGGGTTTGGAGGAAGGGCCCGGCTCCCAGGACAGGGTGTTTCTGCGCAGTCTCACTCGCCACACCCCCGAAGCACGCCCACCTGAGGCTCCATCCAGGGCCCCTGGGCAAATGCACTTGGGAAGCCTTTGTTTTCCCCATGAGGAATCGGATCTCCGTGCTGCTGAGTTCTCTGCAGTTGGCTCTGAAAGTCTGAGAATTAGGAACCACTTTTCCAGGAAGAGAGGCCTGAGGGATTGAGAGTCTGGGGGTGCCCACGGGGTCAGGGCTGTGGTTCTGACGTCAGCCCTCAGCATTGCCCCTCTGCAGTCAGATGCGTCTCTTTTCTCTAAGTACGTGAGTGCACATTTTTTCATACATATACTTGCCTCTACTCGTTCAAGCTGCCTAGGGTTGTGTAGCTAAAAAGTAATAAGACAGAAGAGAAATAAACTCTGACTCATCTGTCCCTAAATTTTATGTTCTTTCCTATTGTGCCTTCAGTAAAACATTTATTAAATATAAAATGCAGAAGATAGTAAATAAAAATAGCCAAAGAATATTTCATGAATAATTACAAAGGAAGAAATATAATCAGGAAAAGTATGTATTTGAGTGGGTATGTATATTACTTCATTAGGAACAAAAAGAATTAAACAACATAATATTCCTTCCTAACACAATTGAGTGGTAGCATATGGTTCTCAAAATTCTGTCAATTATTTGTTGAAGTCTGAACTACTTTTTAAAATTGGAAATATGTTATTAAATATATTACTACTAACTGGTATTTTGTTTCTGGGAGTCGACCATAAAGAAAAAACAATATCACATTTCTCCCTCAAATTTGTTAATTACTGGTTAATTATAAAACGTTCCTTCACAGACTTGATGATTATTTTCCTGAAGCTAAAATTATTTATAATTCAACTTGACATCATGTGGAAAATAGTAAGGATGGGGAACCCATGAAAAGCATAAACAATAAAGATACTTCATTTTATTTCTAATACTTCAAATAAGTAAACAGAATGCAAAATTATCTCATACATATAATTTAGAAATTAAATCAGGTATTTTCCATTTTCTGTCCCTTGCCACCTATAGTTTTTGTTTAATTAAGGTAATTGGCACATGAAGAGGTACTTTTGTACTTTTATTCCAGATTCTTCTTTTTTTTAAGATTTTATTTATTTATCTTTAGCGCAGAAAGGAAGGGGAGAGGGAGAGAAATATCAACGTATGGTTGCCTCTCATGGGTCCCCTGCTGGGAACTGGCCTGCAACCCAGGCATGTGCCCTGACTGAGAATCAAACCTCGATCTTTTGGTTCACAGGCCCGCGCTCAATCCACTGAGCTACACCAGCCAGGGCTATTTCAGGTTCTTCTGATTGAACTAGGAAAGAAACCCTTCTTTTCTTTTCTTCTTTTTTTTTTTTTTGTTTTGTTTTACGTCTCCCTTTCATAGACATTTTACATTTTACTCAGGCAGCATAATCTATCAGTTTGATATGTTGCATACATTTCAAATCTTTTCCTGGAATCCAGGTCTAAAATCTTACTTTGCCTAAAATATAGTTTCTTCTAGATTATTTTAATCTTTTCTTGGTTCACAAACACCTTTGAGAATTCGGGAGTCTCTTACTCTTGTACGCCACACTGTCGCCTTCCCGTGGATAATGAATGGCCCTTGCATGAACTTACGCACTGGAGAATGTGTATGTGGATGAAATATTAATACACGTGTGCTAGCTGCATGTGCCACTGGAAGAACCATTGTTTTGCTCTGAGTTTGTTGACTCACATCAGGATCATTCCAAATATGAAAGAAATTCTTGTACTAGTTCTAATTTATTTGGTAATATCAGCCCAGGATAAGTTCTGTAGCAGGAAAAAAAATAGCTCATTTTTTCCCTTAAATAGACAACAGGGCAGGCGTCTACTTCTGTGGATTCTTCATTCAGAGCTACCTTGAACTTATACGGCCACATTCTAAGAACGTGCGATAATAGAATAGCTAGGGCGTGGGGGTGGGAAAAGGATCACATCCTAGCTTTTAAGTGTTTCTGCACAGAAATGAAAAATGCCCCTTCTCATATTTTACTGGCCAGAGCAAGGTACTTGGCCATGACCAAATTCAAAAAGTTCAACTCTCACACTTGGTTTTAATAACACAACTGCTCAAGTACAGGTAATGGAAAATCTGCGTGACTGCACAGGGGTTCATGGGAAAACAAAAAGTAAGTAAAACAAAAATGTAGTGGTTTGCTTAATCATAAAGTGAATACAGATCAACAGTGCCCTTTTAAAACAAATACTATCTTGGACAATGTGCTGCTACACAATTAAAACTAAACTATTAATATTGGCACGATATTTTGAATTCAAATAACAATGAAGCCTGAGAAATATAATACAGGTGTATAAACTAGTAATAGGTTTAATGAAAAACAAACCAAAGCAAAAGATGCAAGAACATTTGACTTGGGGAAGACGTTTCTTACCAAAAATGTGGAATACAAATTTTAATTTACTCTTGAGTAGCACAACCTAGTTGGGATTGATGGAGGAAAGTTACGTTAGTCCAAAATAAGGAAGGGGCTTCCAACATCAGGATGAGACATTCAGAAAAAGCACTTCTCAGTTCCAGAGTGTTCCAGAAGGACCTTAGTGATTGACTGTGCACGGAGGAGACCGTATATGCTGCAGGGGTGTCCAACCTGCGGCCCGTGGGCTGCATGCGGCCAGGGTGGCTATGCATGTGGCCCAACACAAAATCGTAAATTATTTGAAGCATTATGAGATGTTTTTGTGATTACGCGACACAATGTATTCAATGTGTAGCCAAAGACAACTATTCTTCTTCCAGGGTGGCCCAGAGACGCCAAAAGTTTGGACGCCCCTGGTACGGAAGCCTTGCCAGATGACTTGGTGGGCCTTGAGCGCTTCCATTGGCTCTGAATTATCCGATAGGATCCTGCATCATCGTTTTATTTTCAGGGCCATATTATTTTCTACTATATATTCTTGAGTGAACTGTTTCATTTAACTGAAAACATTTCATCCCGACAATGCCTTTCAGAATACCATTTTTCCCCTTAGCTCAGTTTATGGCTGTTAGTATTTATTTAGCCTAAAGTCCTCTGTTCCCTCCCGTTCATTTCCTCTCAGCCCTCCGCCTCCATGGACCATCTGTCATTTCTGTTTTCCAAAGGAAAACACATTTTCATTTTACAGATATACGGACTTGGGGTATAACTGGACTATTGAAAGTGAAAGAGACAGATACTGTTTAATAGCTGTTTCTGTGCTCGAGGAAGGGCCCAGTTCCTCTCCTTCTCCCTATAGATGTTTCTTTCACTTAACTGACTTGATATTGTATATATATTTCATCCGAGGTGAAATTAGAAAGACCAGGAGACAGAGCAGAAACGATACCGCTGCCAATTCATCTTCACTTGCACGTTTTTTCATTGGGCCTGTCAGATGCTACGGGGAGAGGAGACGAAGCTCCAGTGTGACAAATGGGCCCCGTGATTATTTTTAACAAGTCACAAAAAAGTAGGACAAAATATCTTAATGTTTTCCTCTTTCCCTTCATCCTTCATTCAGCAGAAATTTGCTGTCATTTATAAAGGTCACTGGGCCTGTGAGGAGTCAGGCAGAGAAAAAGTTTGGTTCATTCCTCAAGTCGACTCTTAAACCGTGATTCTATTGAAATACTGTGAAATAAGAGCCAGGAACTAGAATGCGTCTGAGTCTTCTAGGGGAATAGATTTCATTAGGCCACCTACAGTCTTCGGTCTCCTTGGGATATTGTGAGCATCAGGAAACATTGCATTTTCAGGTGGAAATGATGGGAATGTTAAAAGCATAATTTTTACCTTTTTCTCTCTAGGAATAGTAGATTGGCTTTGGACATGAAATGCTAAAGGAAAAAGAAGTTCACATGAGATACTTCTTGGCACTTCATATCTATACTGGTTTATTCAGTAACTTTTTCTCCTCTCGGGAGGCATTGTGCAGTAATAGGCTCCTCAAACTGTAAATGTGACTACAGTTAACATGAATAAAAGATAGAACACAAATGAATATTTATGGCCACTTACCCACAGTCACTTTGGTCTTGAAAGTGGACATCCAACCTGAAGGATTTATACTAATTGAAGAACTTTTAGAGCAAGTATTGGATGTAGTGCCAAATGTACTCCTGACATAAGCCAGGACTATACTTTTACTAGGAAACTTGTCACTATAAATTTTTATGTTACAATGTGGTGGGGCAGTGACAAAAGAAACAGCTAATGACTGTTGATCGAATACCTACTCTGTGAAAGGCACTACGGAGGGCATTGTAGGAGGGGTCGGAAAGCTATCCGAGGGACTTCTAGCCATCAGTATTATATTAGTCATCATCTTAAATGCTGCATCTTGATGGAGCGGCATCGGAAACAGGGCTGTGCTTTTTCCTTGGAAAAGCTTTCAGTTGGCTTCCAATGCAACTCTCTGTATCCTCGTGCACTTGCCTAGCTCCTCTGTCTCAGTCTCGTCTGCTGGCTCTTCTCCAGGCACTGCAGTGCAGGAAGGATGTTGCCTGCTCCTGTGTGATCTCGTCAACGTGCTGACTCAGACGCTGTGAGAGCCAGCTGAGACCTCTGCCTTTAACTCCACTGGTACAGCAAGCTGGCTAATGCTCGATCCAGTCTAGATGTGTAATAGGAGTATTTAAACAGACAGTTTCCAAGCACAACTTGGGATTTTTCCCAACGTGACTGCCTCGCTTTCAGTCTTTTTCACACCTTTTAATTGGGTTTTTATTCTACTGACTCCTCCTCAAGGAAAGAAAAATCCTCAAAATTATCTTGGAAACTTCCCTTTCTTTACCCCTGACTGGACTCCAATCCATCTGAAAACCCTGTCAACTCTGCCTTCAAATCACAATGAACATCCTGGGATTGATCCCCTCCCCTCCAGGAGGGCCACTAGTTTAGGTCTTGAATGTCTTTGCTTCACCGTCTGCATGGCCTGGTTCCTCCTACTCTTCGGAGCTTAAATGTTTGTCCTCCCCAGTTACATGTTTTGTTGTTGTTGTTATTCGTAGAGGTTAGTTAATACCATGTAAAATAATATTCTTTTATTTTTTATTGTTAATAGAAGCTCCATGAGGGTAGAACATGATCTCTTCCATTCACTACTCTATTTTCTGCACGTAAACTAGGCTTTAAAATGATGGGGTGAAGGAATAAGTGGATGATCTAATGAGAGTTACGACTATCAGCCACTTCCTGCAGTACACTGACCACTGGCTACTGGTGCTGAAGAAGACGGCGCTTTTGATGGTGCACTCTCTTTGTATGGGTCAGCCTCCTAAATGCTGCACATATGTAGAGGGGCAGGCAGGCATGCGAAGAGGGGATGCTGAAGAAGCATAAACTGAGCCATTGGAGAAGAGAGGGATAGTGGGTGGGCAAACAGTTACACTGCATTAGGGAGAGGAACGCTTGTCAGAAATGTAGGTCAGGGCCAAATCATGGGTAGTCTTCAAACTCAAGGAATATAATTTTTTTAATTATCTCAGCAGTAAGGAGCCTAAGTAAACTATGAACAGAAGGCATTGTATAAATCATATTTTACACTGTTTGATCTGGCTGGATGAGAGAGAATGAGTCTGCCTTCAAATAAACAAGCCAGCAAGCTAGGTCTTAGTTGGGTGGGAAGTAGGAGGAGATTAACCTGTCTAATGGTAGAGTGAATAAAGTAATGTAAGAAACATTAGAAACAGTATTGATCTGCTGGGTTTTATCCAACGACTAGATGTAGGGGAAAAAAGAAGTAATATTTAGAGTAAATGTTTAAATTCCTGGAGTTGGGGGAATGGCAGTAGAATTAATTAATCACTAACATGAACTGTGGGCACTGGGATTCCAACATAATTCTAACTTTAAATGTTTTGAACTACAGGTATTCGTAGCAATTAAGAATGCCCAGTTGTCAGTTATTAGTAAAATTTTGGCCCCTGGTTCAGAATTAATGGGCCTTATTTTTTAGTATAAATAACACTTTAGTGAGAGTAGGTACTTAATTTTAAATTTATTTTTTAAATTTAATTTTTATTAAATAAATAGCTAACAGAGGGCTTATATAGAGAACAAAGATTGAATATTGAACCCTAAATTTTGGAATGCTAAATCTATGGGGGCAGGGTAGCTGAACATAAAAAAAGGAATGAGAAAAATAGAGCGTTCCACAGAGAATCAGAAAGGAAAAAGGATGGTTTGTGCAATGCTGCAAAAAAGTTGAAAGGAAGGATTGCAGAAAGGGAATAAGAAACACTATCAAATGGTTGAACATTCAAAAAGAATAAAGATTCAAAAAGTTCTGTATTTGGTGCCTGTAGGATCATTGCTAAAATTCTATTTTTCTGTGTTTAATGTTAGAGAAAGTTGGTTTAATATATGATCATAAAACATGAATGAACCATGACAAACAAGTGCAGTTGATGTGATAAAATTCACTAAGAACTGTTAGTAAAAAAGACAGGAATAGTTTGAGTCAAAGACACTTGTCTGAAATTTGGAAGTTGAAAACACAAGGATGACTTCTGAACTTAATCATATCATTTAACGATCGTACCAGTAGGTCGACCCACCCAGAGGTCATCTGGCTTTAGGGAAATGTAAATTTATGTGATTTGCTATTTACTATGACTATACATATTTTCTTGTAATGTTCTTTGACTAAATGCACATTGCTGTTACTCTGTAAAATTAGAGGTAAATTTATAAATGCCTGATAAGGTACAGTTAATTAATTTTCTTATTATTCAATAGAAAAGAATCCCTCAGGTTAAGATTTACTTATTTTTTGGCCCTGTAGCACATTTACTTGTTTTATGTCTAACCATTATTTCAGCATTCCTTCTTCCCCCATGCTGAATATAAAATTCACTTTTCCATTTTTTGGAAATGAATTAGTTTGCCTGTTGCTTCTCACTGAGTTACTTAAAAGTTTGCCTTATCCTCACTTTCCATTTATATGAGGATCCTGTTTAAAAAACTTGAAAATTATACTTTGACAATGACAAGGTTTTTATTTGTTATTTTATTCCTTTTTTAGAAGATAGGAAAGACCTTTGAAACATGAGGGCAACAAAAGGAGAGACAGCAGGAGGTGGGTTCTGTCTGGGAGTGATACTGCCCTGCCTTCTCGTCCTTAGCGAGTGTGTGAGCTGTGTCATTAGGAATTAGAAACAGAGCTGTGATATGTTCACACAGTGGAATACTACTCAGACGTGAAGGAAATCTTACCATTTGCAACAGCCTGGGTGGACCTGCAGACCATTATGCTAAGTGAAATGAGGCGGCCAGAGAAAGACAGATACCACATGATTTCACCATATGTGGAAAATAAACAAAGAAACAAAATAGAAACAGGCTCACAGGTAACAGAGAACAGACTGACAGCTGTCAGAGGGGAGGGCGCTTGGGGGGCTGGGTGAGAAATGTGAAGGTTTTAAGCAAAGAAAAAAACTCATAGACACAGACAACAGTATGGTGATTACCAAAGAGAAAGGGGGGTGGGGGCAGGTAGGAGAGGGTAAAGGGGGGATAACCAGTGATGGAAGGAGACTTGACTTGGGGTAATGAACATGCAACACAGTATACAAGTGATGGATTGTAGAATCGTACATCTGAAACCTGTATAATTGTATTATAAACACTGTCACCCCATTAAATTCAATAAAAATGTTTAAATTTTAAAAATATAAAAATAAATAAATAAAATAAACTAGATGGTCCAGGAACAAGCTGGCCCAGAAAAGCACTTCCTGTGGATTCAGCTCATTAAGAAAAATGAACAACTGAAGTGTGTTTGGGGTTAAGAAGGAAAAGTCCTATCATGGGTTGCAAAGCTTGGTGCAGGCGTTGGTAAAAATATGATAGCCCTTCCCAGTTCATCTCCTGGCTCTTCACTCTTCTTCCTCAGTCTTTATTCCAGAGTACGTGAACAGAGAAAATTCCAGAAGAAAGCAGAAAGATATTGGAGTAAACTCTCAGATGAACCCAAAGGAGAAAGGATAAAAATTTAGTGTGAAGGTTCTTTCTCCATGGCAAAGATTTGTATTTGGGGAATAAGGCAGGAAGTCGCACGCCTGGGTGTCAGCTTCCTCATCTATCAAATCAGGGCGTTGGTATTGCTATAACACCTTGTCCACTCTAAATTCATTCCATTTATTATCCTAAGTGGGGCATAGAAATATATTCATAGTTAGCTGCAAAGAATGGCCTGGAAATGACATTTAAACAGCAGCACCAACACTGTAGTCTGGGATTAATCAATCTTCTGATGGAAAGAAAAGCCTCAAGTTTGTAAACCAGGATGAGTATTAGGTGGGAGTTATAAAGGATGTTCTTTTCCACTATTACGTGAGGATAACGTATGTTCACCAGCGGTGATAGTTCCCAACTTTGTTATGAGTCCTATTTTGGAGAAAACCTACGTATCTGAAACTCAGTGACTGCATTTTTAGTGGCGTTACAGGTTTTCGTCTTTTTTCCTTTATGTTTATTTTAGTGGAAAGTGGTAAAAAATACATCAAGCCAATATTGCCTAATCAATTTTAAATCAGAGGCTCCATTTGTTTTCATCTCGCAATGTGGCTCCAAAGATTCTGGAAAAACTAGAGAACTATTTGAAGATTGGAAACTAGTTAAAAATGAGACAAGAAAAAAATCAGATAAATATTTTACTACTTTTTTGTAGAAAGTCCTTTATCTTCTTAAAAAATTATAAATATAAAATATACTTATTGTAAAAATATAAAATATAAAGGCATATAGACCATAAAACATCACAAGCTTCTCACCTACCTTTGCAAAACAATTCTACCCAAATAACTGTGTATATACTTTTAAATTTTCTGGTGAAATATTCTGTCTCTCTGTCTCTCTCTCTTTATATATATATACACACACACACACACACACACACCTTTATATACATATATAAGTATACATATATACATATATATATACCTTTAACAGCTGCTGAATAAAAAACTATCAAGAACCTGTTTAAAGTATTAGTACTAGGATACTCATGAGGAGGATATCTAGAAGAATCATGGGCTAAAGTTGATACATAGAAGAGAGGGGAGCGAACAGGTAACTTCCAATTCCACACTCATTTCATTCCAGAACTCCCCGTTGGGTCAGCTGAAGCTTCCCAGACTGTATTGAAATTCTCTTTCTCCCTCTGCTTCTTTCCCTTCCTTTCTGGAAGTGGTGATCGCAAGAACACCACCTAATAAAGCTTCTGCACGTTAATCTCCATTTCAGGGTCTAATACTGGGAGCTGAACCATCCTCCCCCCAAATCTGGCTACTGCGAATCCATACATACCCTTCTTACTATATTTGAACTTACAAGCGACAGCATCCATAACACATTCTCACTGAAGATAACCCAGGTGTTTTTCATACGAACAAATATACATTCTTTACACAAAAATGGGAAAACCAAGCTTCCATCTTTTTTTTAAATCGTGTAATGACATTCATTCTTATGTTTACAATACCCTTTGTCACCCTGTAACTTAAATATATAATTAATTACATCTTTAGTAATTATATCTTTAACCACCTTTACAGGTCAGTCAGGTAGTAAGGGAAGCTGGGGGAAATTACACTGTATGCAAGTATATATGCATAACTGCCGTAGGTTTTCTGCAAGTGGTCACAAAACCATAGTTGATATATCTTTTTCTCTTCTATTATTTATTTAATGTCTCTTTACATTCTGATAGCACCACCACGGGCAATATCATCTTTTTAACTAATAGAACGACACAAGTCTTCATCCCTGTTGGATATCTTTTCTGATTGTTTATTGGGTTATGATAATTTTGAACATTTATCACTGCGTGGGGAGGCACTTTGAGGTATGTAAGAAAATCCCTATTTCCAGCAGTGGACCCTCTTGTCCGTGCTGTGAAGAAAGCTCCCATGTTCCCCTAATACTAAGAAATGAGTATCCTGGACAATATAAGTATTGTGAGTTTTGTATGGCACTGAACAACCCTCAAAATTCCATGACTTGCAGCGGTAAATGACTGCTTATTATTTGTGGTTGTGAGAGTCAGCTGCAGTTCCGCTCGGCTCTGTTTAGCCTGCATCAGCTGGGGAGGGCTCTGTCCCCAAGTCTTCTCACCCTGGAACTCGGGCTGTCCCCGCGGAGGCGTGAGCGAGCTGTCCTGAGCCAGTCCGCTCCTCCTCATTCAAGCTTCTGCTCAGCGTGGTGACATCACATCTGTGTACATCCCATTGGCCGAAGCAGGCCATGCGGCCCAGGTTCACGTGAGTGAGCTTTGTCAAATGGCATTTGCCAGTTCTCATTGTCTTTGTTTCACCAAAACGCAGTTTTCCTACAAAAACCAAACCAGTATTACAAAGTTCTTTGTAATACTCAATCCAGTCAATTCATAATTATTTTCAATTCAACCAGTTCACAAGTATTATCATTTGGTCTCTTTCCTGGCATCTTGTTTTCTCTTCCCATTCTCCTTCCCATCTTTACTTTTTCTGTTCCTCTCCTGTGTTCCCTACTGTGCCGTCTTTACTCGTCTGTATTGATTTGAGGTAGGAATCCAATGCTAGTAAGAAGATAAATGACCAAAGTTTATGCCATAATGTGCCTTCAAACTTATGATCTCATCAAAGTAGCCGAAAGGTATCCCTGGGGTACACAACAGCTAAGATGTTCATGATATCCCAGGGAGAACCTAGCCTTGTGATACATATGTAAAACCATAATTTCATTTGGTATTCTTAACTACTTCTTGTGGTTAATAGCTGCATGGCACAGTAATAAGCATCCTTACCAATACATGTGATATTTAATGTGTAAACTATATTCATTTGTAATACTAGGTTTGGCTCACAAAACCCCACTGTAACAGATTTTCACCTTAAAACCTGGAAATACGTGATGTCATTATTTTGACAGCCCATGTCAATTACACCAGAGTCTCTGGGAAGGGGACCCAGAATAAGCTTCTTGTAAAACTCCCCAGGTAATTCAATGAGCAGCCGATGTGAGAGTCACAAAACTGGATTATCAACCTGAGGTTACTTCCCGTATTTCACTTACTTCTTTCTCAAAAGATGACTGATGTGATTAGTGATTTTCTGACAAGATGCCAAGGTCAACTCTTTCACTCCCAGCCTGTCTTCTGAGATTGTGAGCTCTGCTCTGTGAGCCACCTTTTGTAAAAGGTCCACCCTCATAGAAGTGTGCTTTCTCTGGGGGGCCGTAGGTGCCTCTAGGGGAGGAGAGGATTTTTAGCTAACATTGACTTTCATCTTCCTGGTGACTCCTCTGTGGTGTGTCTCTTAACCAGATCTGTGTGTGAGCCATAAAGAAAGGCTTTATTTAATTCCATTTGACCCAACAAGTGTTACCATCTACTCATTGAAAAATACATGCTATTATTAGTATTACTATTATCTCTTCACCACACTGATATTTTTGAGATTTCTTTCCCTCTCTGCTCATTTTTTCCCCTTAGGCTATTTCTTCTTTTCTACTAGATGATTTAACACTTCTTTTTAGATTTTAAAAAATATTTTATTTATTTTTAGAGAGAGGAGAAGGGAGAGAGAAAGGGAGGGAGGGAAACATCAATGCGTGGTTGCCTCTTGCATGACCCCTACTGGGGACCTGGCCCACAACCCTGACTGGGAATGGAACTGGTGACCTTTCACTTCGCAGTCCGGTGCTCAATCCACTGAGCCATACCAGCCAGGGCCTCTTCTTTTTAGATTTATTCAAAGTGTTATATGTGTAAGTCAGAGCAGCCATGCAATCAAAAAATAGTTTTAGAGGTTTTATTAATAATTCCTACCTGAGTCAGTTTAATAAATCAATTAGAATTAAAGGTATTATTTCATGTGTTCTTATGATTTTCTTTAGATTAGACATATTATACAACTATGTTAGATTAAAGCTCAACTACCACTTTAATAGTCTGGACTTATAATAGTACTAATATAAATCAAGGATAATGAAATTTTTTTAAATGAAAAATAACTAATGATGGAAAGTAACCCATACGCATCTTGCTTATTGTTTTCCTCAGCATGAGGTGAAAATGGAACATGGCTGTCTTAAAAAAGTAGTTTGCGTTAAATGTTTATGCCTACAGTATGTTTTGTTAAATACTCACTTTATTTTATAGAAAGAGGCATACATATTCATAATAAATTAGGAGGTGAAGCCTAAAAAGTGATATATTCAAATAGCTCTTTTCATCGGAGACTCCCTCAGGCCATTATGATTGATTATGTCTAATTTCCTCTGGAAAGAAAATGTCAGGCGTAGATGAGTAACAGAATTTGAGCTGTAAGTGTTTTGGTGGATCAGTGACTAGAGCGGAAATAGAATTTTCAGAGTTTGCTAGAGCAAAACATTTTAGGACCAGCCACATTTTTTTGGTTTTAGGAAATGCTTCAAAAAATATTAAAGTAAAAATTATTTATTGGAACGTTAATGATTTAAGCTTGAGTGTGGATCGTAGTATTGATGGGCTTTGTGACTGTGTAAAGGGGAGAATGGAAAGTAGTGAGATGTGAACCCTGTTCAAATACACGCCCACATTTCTGCATTTGCACAATGCAGAGAGCTGTGGCGGCACTTGTGCTTACTGGGAAAACACTCACACTGCTGAACAATAACAACGTTTGGATTTCAATCAGCCGAACTTTATTGGGAATTGCTTTGCATAAAAATGACTGAAGTTGCTTTTTTCCCCACAAAAATGAGAGGAAATGAAAGTTTTAAATGCTAGGTCAATATTACTTTAAAAATTTAAAAAATTCTGAATTCATGAACTAAATTTTCTCCCATTTGATCGTTTTATCTTTGCCTTTGGCAGATGTTAGCTCATTAATCTTTCACTTGCATTTAGTTCATCAGATCTGCATCCAGTACAACTTCCCAGTGAACTAACTGGTCAAATTCTCCACTTCTGCCTCCGGCCTCTACCTCCCTCACCACCAGCCTCTGTCACTGCCACTGTGCACACGAACTAAGCCAAGTATGTACTGGCATTACTGATATACTGAAAATATTGTGTTTACACATTGGATCCCCCAAATGTTTAAATGCAGCCCTTGTAAAGATTTCAGTGTTAGGCTTCCTGCGGATATTGACAGCAGGAGATCTTATCACCTGTATCCTTATCATCCTTATTATCTTTGCTAAAAATATTCAAATGAGTAAATTTTAAAGGTAGTGTTATCTTTTTTCAATGACTCATAATTTGGGCTTCATCCAATTTATCAGATAGAGAGGAGCTGTGCAAAAAAAAAAACCCAAACAAACAAGAGATTTCATAGGCAGAAGGGAGTGGGAAGGTGGAAGTGGTCCCAGGCAGGGCAGGGGATTGGTTAATGAAAGGTGACCTTCCTTACAGGGGAAGGCAGTGAGGCAGACGTTCCAGGGCTCCTAGGACCCAAAGGTCCATGACCCACTGTGGGCTCTTGGCTTCATGCAGGAAAAAATTCAAACTCAAGCCAGCATAGAGCTTAAAGTGAAAAAGAATTTCTTAGTGAAGTGATGAGACAGAGAAGGCACTGCTCCACAGGCAGACCAACGCCTCCCTAGTGGGATGTACTTCTGTTATTAAAGCGCATTTAATGGAGGGGTGGGGACTTCAATAAGGAGGAGGAATGATCAGGCTTTTTCTGGGAAGAGGGTTGGAGACTTCTGGGAAGAGTACCTGTCGGGCATGTGAGCTTTCTGTTTCCGATTAGGGTGTCATAGGGTGTGTCACTTAGGACGCTAACGTTTTACAATGAGCATATGACAAGGCTAGGGGTTGCCATTAGGTGAAACTAGTTGCTATATTGGAAACTAGCTGGTCTGCCGGTTCTAAAGCCATAAATCCTTTGGTCTTTGGTCTTAATATGTCCTTGGCGGTCCTTGTAGCCCCTATCAGTTATTGCCCTTCGGTCACAAACCCTATTTCACCAGGGGTGTATCAGGCAGATTACCTGATAATGCTGATTGACTGGCTTAAAATTCCATTTCAGGGAGGGCGAAAACTGTAATTAAGTTTGGTGACACGGGACTTAGCATAAATGACTCCATTTAGGGCCTGTTGTTTTCTGCATTTTCATCATCAGCATTATCCTCCTTGTAATTTATTGAGCTTCTACTTATATAGCACTCTTTAAAACAGTTTATAGTGTTATTTAATTTAATCCTTTAAGTATCCTAGGGAGTATTATCCTCATTTTACATTTGGGTGGAGATATTAAGGGATTAAAGGATATTATTACCCAATGTCTCACATCTAGATTTAGGTGAAGGCTGAATTATAATTTGGTCCTCTCTATTTCAGAGCATAGAATCTTGCCCATGAACATATACTAGTGGCCACTGGACTATAATTTCATGGTGTTTAAAAATAATTTTTGATGTAAATGAAATTCTGAATGAAAAGGAAAAAGTTAAATCATTAATCATTTGAATCCCTCCATTTACCAATGAATAAATAAGTATCCAATTCTTTGCTAATATTTGCCAGAGTATTTTTTCAATTTTTAGTCTTCTAAAAGCATACATTTTATAAAAGACATGCATTCCAAAATAGTTTCCAACTTATAAATCATAGAAAAAAACAATAAAAATAATCAAATAACATGTTGAATTAACCATTAGTTTCCTAATGCTGCCATAACAAACCATCACACACTTAAACACATAAACATTACCTTAGAATTTTGGAGGTCAGATGCCTAACATGAAGGTATCACAGGGCTGCACTCCCTCTGGAGGCTGCATGGAAGAATCCATTTCCTTGTCTTTTCCAGCTTCTGGGGGACATGCATTTTCTTTGTCTTGTGACCTCATTTTTCAACTTCAAAGCCAACAGCATAGCATCTTCTGTCCTCACTGACCTCCTGCCTCCTTCCTTATGGAAGGATGCTTATGACTCCATTGGCCCATTTGGATAACCCCGTATAATCTTCTTCTCGCAGGACAATTAGTTTAACCACTTCTGAAAAGTTGCTTTTAATTTTGGGTACCATAGTAACAGGTCCAGGGATTGGGACGTGAACTTCTTTGGGGACCATTATTCATGCCTCCACAATTATATAAATGATTCTTCCGAAAGTGCTTTTGTTATCATGTATGGTGTTGGCGGTTATTTTGGTTTCAATCCCTGATAACAAGGTAACAAAATTTATGCACACCTTGCTTACAAAGGAAATGAAGAAATAGTCATTCCCTAGGAATTAGGAACCGTGATGGCTTTTCTCTTTAATTTACCAAATTTGAAGAACAAATCTAACTAAATATTTGCAAACTTATATGTTTAGATTTAATTTTGAATTTCATTGGAAATGGTACATTAAATAATACCATCAATGCTAACCCCAATAGCAAGTTTTTTCTTTCACTTAGATTTTTATAAAGAAAGAGGCATTTTTTCCCAAGAGACATATTATTGAATTACTATCAATAATTCTGATGCATACTAATACACACTTAACATTCAGATTTTTTTAATTGGGAAGGACAGGAAAATGGATGATAACCTGGGAAATAAATAATAACAAAGTTAACGATTTAAAGTCCTCTGGAAATAATACAATGCATTTTTACTTAACTAACACATGCAGTTAAAAAAATTGCTTTTCTCTTTGTCTTTGCTTCGAAAAGACCTGGAGAAAATGCTTTTTTCTAATAGTTTAGACTGCTTGTAAGTATCATGTTTTTTGTTTCCTTCCTTCTTTTTTTTTGGTGACAAGTTTGTCACTGTTTCGCAGAGAACATTGTTGTCTTTTGTGTAGACAAAAACCACTGAGCATTTGGGAATGCAAATCAGACATGCTACTATGAAAAATGTAAAAACTCCAAATCTTTGCTTGAGAAAATAAAGCCAGTTTTCAAAGCTTTCAAGATGGTATTTTTCACTGACACTAAAACTCAAAAGCCCTACATTGTAAAGTTAAAACAGTGTTAAAAGAATGCATGAATCTTATCATAGCTTCAGTAAATGACAGTTTTCTTACATGTCATCTTATTGAAACTATATTCTTTATTTCCATTATATTTAAAAATAGATTTTCTTTGAGATAAATTCATTTTCACAATAAGTCTACAGCTGGAGTTTTGAAGCATATTTTTAAAAAAATGCTCTTATTTCTGAGTGGAAGGCAGTGTTTTCCCTAGAAATAAACCATTTGGGTTTCTCTTAATCACTTTTTCTTCTTCAAGAAAATTTAAAAAATATATTTGCATTTGCATAAGTGGTTATAAAAGCCAGAACAACACAGAGTTGTTCCAAATTGTGATTACTTCTCACAATTAAAGAACAATTTCTTCAACAATGTTTCCTTAGGTTTGAGTCTATATGAAATGCCTACTTAACTGAGAAAAGCAAGGAAAATGCCAGGATCTAAGTGTGAAATCTACATTAATAAAGTCAGGCTCAGTCTTACCTGCTACAAACAATATTTTAATATCACATAATGAGGTAGACACAAAAGGAAAGTGAAAATGGTCCTTTGCTGATGATAACATTAACATGTAAAATTTCTCACCATCCAGTAAGATTCCATTAGTATTTATACACTGGGAAAACCACTGTTAAGGTCTAAGTTTGCAGAGTTGATAACTGATAAAGCTGGCATTCAAATTCCGATCTTCTTGGTTGAAATTCCATATTTTCATCAGTCTATGGTGTCGCAAAGGAAAACAAAGAAGTTTCTGATTTGAATCCTGCCCTTCAAGAAACAAATAGTGAAAAAGAAAACCAAGTGTCTTACAGGGCAAGATATTATGTTATGTGGTACAAGGACAGCTGGATAAGTAATCAGAATGCCAGGAGTAGAGAGGAGGGACCTGGGAATTTAATGAATGGGAGGGTAAAGGGGAGATTTTTATGGACTTTATGGTTCTTGAGCTGGTCTCTAAGAGTCAGATAGGTTAGCCACAAAGGGTGATAGAAAGTATTATGAGAAGAGGGAACAGCTGGAACAAAATAACGTGTGGACCTGGGATGTTTGCCAATGAATGGAAGCGCCGATCTAACTATAAAGGGTAATTGTTGAATTAACTTGGGCAAGAAATAATGGACTCAGATGTGACCAGTTGGAGATGGAATATACAGATATAGACAATGGCCAGACCACTTATTAGAACAGAACTGTAACCTGCAATCTGCATAAACCAGCCCAGGGGCTGAACTACAACCTTGGCAGCAGTGAGCCCCCAATAGCCAGACTTGATTAATAGCTGCTGGCTTTCCTGGTTTGTGCCCTGGCTTCTTCTACTTTAGAACCAGTGAGAGGAGGCCACATATGCTCCCCTAACCAATCCCATAGGTTGCCATGCTTCTAGTTAGCCCGCCTCCAGTGTCCCTGTGCCAACCACCTTCAGTGGGGGCACACCTGATGTCTTCCCTCTCCCCCACTCCTGAGGGGGATGGTGGGTACCTTGTTACTGCTGAGCAGAGATGGGATTTCTGACTCTGCACTAGTCCTCTGCTAACCCCACCTGGTTGGCAGGAGAGTGGGCACCTTGTTCTTTCTCCCGATGTAGCCCCTACTGACAACATGGCGGCAAAGCATGGCTTGTTACCACTGGAGGGTGGGGGGACATCCAGCTTCCCATCTGCCTCCTCTGACACTAGCAGGGAGGAGCAGAGATGCTTCATTACTGCTAGGTGGGGTGGGCGCCCAGGATCCTGCATGGCCCTCACTGGTACCATGGTAGAGGGATATCAATACTGCTGGGCCTCCCAGTAAAGATGAACCTCCCAATTCCTCTCTGTCTTCTCTGATACCACACCTATGAGGATGAGGGAGGGAGGGCCATGTGCCATAGCCGTGCAAGTCTGTTCCTCACGTCCCTACTTGGCCTTTGATGACAGCGTTGGTGGTGAGTCTGCGACTTCCTCCATGGTGTTTGTTGGGGTAGAGTTGTTATTGGCTAAAAGTTTGTGGTGGTTGGTTTTTGTCTCACTAGGTTGCCCTTCTCTTTCTATCCTTCGTCTAGAAACAAAGAGCTTTTCTTGGACCTCTTTGGTTTGCTCCATCGGTATTTCTGGGTTATGTGCAGCAAAAAGAACACCCAAGAGACATACCAGCATCATGTTCTTCAAGTGCTGAAGTCCTGAGCCAGACTGACTTTTTATCTTTACTTTTTAGTCTTCTGATGGGTTTTTAAAATTCATATTGTCCAGGATTTTAACTGAACCAACCAGGACAAGGGCAAAGTGTGTCTGCCCCATCTGCTTCTGAATATTAATTTAAATATTAAGTTACTTTTTCTGTATTGCTCCACATGCAGATCCCAAGTGCCTTATTTATTTGGCAGATATTTTCAGAAATCCAGGTTGATAATGAGGTATGTCATTTCTTTATAAATACTTTGTGGGATCTCTCTGAAGTGTGACGTTCTCCATAGTGCAAAGACACTGGTAATTATAAGCATACAAACTAGAACTGAATGAACAAACTTCAAGCAGAAACTCTCTCTCTTAGTCCAGATCACAGCTAATGTATGGAGATGGTGGAGAAGCAACTTTAGGGTATTAGAAGTGGAGTGCTACCATCCATGAGAAAAAGTATTGTAGCTAATTTAAGACAATGTCTCCAAGCTCTTTGGCATGGTATTGTACCTCAGGGTCCTGGAGTGTGAATAGTTGTCCCACAAGGAAGATGCATGCCTGCAGTGTGGCAGAAGTTGACAGATGGTGACATGGAACTGTAAAATGAACTGATAGCGAGGGCCCTGAACAATCCCTCAGTCAAAAGCGAGTGGGGAAAAATAGGGATCAAATGTCTGTGTCATTTTGAAATGTGCTCTGAGCAACCAAGATGATTGGAGATGACCATAGTTTGCTGTGTATAATGTGCATTTTTTTGCCCAAATTTTTGAGGGAAAAATTAGGATGCACATTATACGTGGGTATAATTACATACTGTGGGTATAATAATGGGAATAATAATCCCACGTGTAATGCACACAAAAGTGGGTGTGCATTATACACGGCAAAATATGGTATCTCCCTCCACTGAGTGTGAGGAGTGGCAGGTGTCGAATCTTTCTCAGGAGAGGTCCAGTCAGAGATGAGTTAAGGTGTCTTCAAGTTCACTGATGCAAAGGAGATAGGGTTTGCAATTTGTCTAGGTTATATGGAAATCTTGTTCCTGTAGCATTAGTGGTGTGCTACGCAACAAAGGGGAAAGAGTAATAGAATGAAATTTTAGCAAAACCGAGAGGAAGAAGCAGGGAGTGAAATAGATGACTGGGAGATTTTAAGAGCAAGAGTTGCATGTTAGTAACTGTGAGAGAAGGGTAGAGCCTTCATTTTAAGTGTCTCGCATCCACTATTAGAGAATCAACCCAAACGTGCTATTTTATTTTTGGACTACTGACATGTGTGAAATCTTTATCTGCTGGAATTGGAAACATACACTCCTAGGTTAGAAAAAGGAGCCAGAATACTATCTTTTGAAGTGTACTCAACAGAGCTGCTTTAAAGAAAATGTAGTAATTACTTTCTTACTTTTGTACCCATTTTTACAACTTCTGTTTGTAATGGTACTTTCCTTTTGCATATTGCTAATTTTCTTGTATATTTACTTGGGAGTATAAGTAACTTATTGCAAAGATATTGATGTTAAGCTGAATATTAAGATATTTTAGATTCTTCCCCATTTTCTATCTTTTCTGCAGGTGTTTTTCTGTTTATTCACTGTGACTCCATATCAGACTCCCTGTCATTTATCATGCTACGTTTACGGTGAACTGAATTCCACCAGCCCGTTCTGGATGGCTCCTTCCACCTGCAAGACAACACGATAAATCACAAGGAAATACACTTATTAAATATATATTTTCTGTGCAATTTTGGAAAACCATAAAATAAAATTTTTAAGAATCATGGGCACGAGAGTTCCATTCCAGATAAGTGGAATCAACACACTCCACCTTGCCCCTCCCACTGAAGCTCGACAGAACCTCATGAATATTACACAGGGGGCAGCTATGCGAGGAGGCGGAGCCACTCAAGTGACTGTGAGCTAACCGTTGCTTTTTCTCCAGGTTCCCCCGCCCTGGACGACAGCCCACCCCAAATCAGGAAGTTGGCACTGGCCGGACAGAGTGATTTCAGGAGAAGCCATCTAGTTCTGCCTCAGGAAAAGAGGTTTCCTAAAGCTCAGAAAATGTGGGGAAATTCCCCCACGTCTTTTCTCCTTCTGCACACACACCAGCCCTAAGGGAGCTCTGACCCTGGGGATTGTGGTGGTAGCAACAGTTGTAGCAGAAGGGACCTGTGTCACCTAAAATGCGGAGCGAGGAAGGCCTCCCACTCTGGTCTGAGAAGCTGGGGTCTCAGCCGAGTGGGTCAAATTTGCATTGCTTTGCTTCTCCCTCTGTCCGCCCGCCAGCCTTAGATGTGGGAGCATTTTCAGGAAGTGCACAGCAGAGTGAATAAAAACACAACTTTCTTGTTATTTTTCTAAATTCTTTTTCAATTACAGTTTATAATAAATATTATTTTTGCATTGGTTTCAAGTGTACAGCATGGTGATTAGATAATCATATACTTTACAAGTGTTCTCCCTGATATTTTAAGTACCCAAGTACCCGCCAATGTTCAGGATACAATCCAAAATAACTCCACATATGTGGAACTAGAAAAAACTCAAATCACAAAAGGGACAATCATCAGGCACCAATACAAATGTTAAAATTATCTAACATATTAAAAACTTTCTTTTGAAAATGCTCAAAAAAGTATAAGAACACACTAGACATAAATGAGAAGGCAGAAAGTCTTAAGCTAAAATTTAGGTTATATAAGGAAGGCTCAAATGGAAACTATAAAACTAAAAATACAGAAACCAAAATAAAACAACAACTTACTGAACTGACTGAGTAGCAGAACTGAGATGTCAGAAAAGAAGCAGTAAACTCCAAGATGTATCAGTATAAATTATGCAAAAAAAAACAGATTTCTGGACCAGAAGATCAAACTTCAATGGCACCTAAATCCTGGGAGAGAATGTGGGAAATATATATTTGCATAATTTACACATACTATCTATATTATGAATTCATTAATGCCTGTCTACTCAATTATATTATATACATATATATGCCAAGAACCTTCCAAATGTGGTGAAAGATATAAATTCAAAAAGATACGGATTCAAAAAATTCAAAAACTATGAATGACTCAAATTCATACCCACATACATCATAGTCAAATAATAAAAACTAAGTAAAAATATCTTGATAACAAGAAATCCCAGGAAAATGATAACTTTTGTTATAGAGCACAATTAGAATTAGATGATTTCTCATCTAAAACCATGAAGGCAAGAGGGAAATAAAACATTATTTTTAAAGTACTGAAAAGAAAAAAAAATTAACCTAACTTTCTATATCCAGTGGAAATATCCTTTAAGAATGAAGGTAAAATAATGAGAATTGAAGTGAAGGAGAGAGAGAGAGTGAGCGAGCATTTGCAGACAGCCTATGGGCTTTAAAAGAATTTCTGGAGAAAATTACTTAACCCAAGAGAAATGATGCCAGATAAAAATTTAAAATATCAGAAAAAGAAAGTAATGCAGATTATAAATATCTGAGTCTATTAGTTTGTATGGCAGTAACAGATTGCCACAAGCCCCGTGGCCTGTGACAACACGAGTGGACCATGTCATCGTTTCTGCAGGGCACGAGTCTGGCCCAGCATGGCCCGATTCGCTGTGCAGACCTGCCCCAGGCATCAGTCTGCTGCCAGGCTCACTGGTGGCTGACAGAACTCATTTCTTGCTCACACTTTCCATGTAGACCTCCTACATATTCAAGTCAATAGTGAGTTGAGTTCTTGTATTTCAAATCTACCTTCTCTTATTGCCACCAGAGAAAGATTCCATTTTTTTTTCAAATTCATGCTCACCTTGGGCTTACCTGGATAATCCCCCTCTTCAGAATTTATTACCCTTATTACATCTATAAAATCCCTTGGCTGTGTTCATAACATCAACCTGGGAGTGGCGCCAGTGAGCAGATGCTATGAAGGGTAATTGTGAGCTTACCACACTCAATAAATAAAATAGAGTATTCTCCTTTAGTTACTGAAAATATGTTTGAGTTGCAACAAAACTACAAAGATCTGTGCCTCCTCTTTGTACCTATTACCCTTCTTTAACTGAAAATTATCAATTACTGAACATTTTCAAGATATTCACCTAGTATTGATGAGGATTCTTTTATTATTTAAATGCAGTCATGAAAATATTTAAAGGCTATCAATTAAAAAATATATAATTAGCAGAAAACCAATTCCAAAATGTGCTATTGAATATGAACATTTAATTCACCTAGTGATAACTTAGGAGGTAGATGGAATCAGGGTTTAATAATCCTGTGATTAACAAAGATGCCAAGAAAACAGGGTAAATCTTCCCTTCAATGATGATAATTGTTTTATATCATTGTGGGGAGTTGGCTATTTTCCTTACTAGAATGTAGCCTTAAGAAAAGACATCATGTCCATCCTCCTCATCCTTGAATCTGCAGTGCCTGGCATAACAGTGGGCATACAGCAGGCATCACATACATATTTGTGGAGTGAGTGAATAAAGGACCCTTTTAATCTTTCCAAGAGGTTCTTGGGTGGACTTTGAAATGGGACATGAATATCTTCACTGTCAGCTCATTCTGAACAGCTCATCGACAGCATTCTTCCTTAGATTCCTTCATCACTGATTCCCTAATTCTATTTTTTTAAATATATTTTATTGATTATGCTATTACAGTTGTCCCATTTCCCCCCTTCATTCCCTTCTACCCTGCATACCCTCTCCCACCCACATTCCCCCCCTTTGGTTCATGTCCATGTGTCATAAGTTCTTTAGCTTCTACATTTCCCCTCCTATTCTTGCCCTCCCCCTGTCTATTTTCTATCTACCTTCATTGTTACTTATTCTTTGTATCTTTCCCCCACTGTCCTCCTCCCACTCCCCTGTTGCTAACCCTCCATGTGATCTCCATTTCTGTGGTTCTGTTCCTGTTCTAGCTGTTTGCTTAGTTTGTTTTTGTTTTAGGTGTGGTTGTTAATAATTGTGAGTTTGCTGTCATTTTACTGGACATGTTTTTTTATCTTCTTTTTCTTAGATAAGTCCCTTTAACATTTCATATAATAAGGGCTTGGAAATGATGAACTCCTTTAACTTGACCTTATCTGAGAAGCACTATATCTGCCCTTCCATACTAATTCTATTCTTGCAATCTAATACCACCCACCCAAACAATAGCAACCACACAGGAACAAGTTAAAATTCCCATTTCTGGCCATCATTATTCCGGAAAAAGTGACTAGAAAGTGTGCCACGTGAAGTTCTGCTTGCACAGAGAAGTTTCTTTCACTTCAGTATTTCTGGGCTACCCCTGTAGTGGGGGAAGTAATGCCATAACTGTCCCCTTTCAAGTGGTCCCAGCATATCTCATAGAACCAAGAATCCAGACAATGAGAGAACAGGGTCCTTCAATGCTGATGTGCACATCTCTGAAGAGGTGGCGGTCACGAACACGCTGCATGGCGTGCTAGTGATGACGAATTTGGGCCACCCTGAGCCACGAGACCCAATAGTCACTAGACAGACTCCAGCAGCTAAATTGCAGTGTATGGTGTTGAGATCTGATACCCTAACAGGGTTGGTGCAAAATTGAAAAATCAGACCAAAGAGGAAGGACTTCCTCTTTCATCTTTGTAGACACGGGCTCTCCAGTACTACTGGTGGAAGCTAATATTAAGCCACCTTGTAAAGGAGAAATAGAGTCTGCAGGATCATGGTTCAGTATCATTAAGCAGGGCAGAGAAGGTTAGTTTGGAGCTGAAAAGCAATGCATTAATAACTGGCACCCCTGGATTATTGCGTAAAATAGCTTCAAGACGTTTTTTATTGGATTTTCAAGTTGCTTCTTCTGTTTATTAACTTTTTCCATGATCTCTTTTTTAATTTTTCTTATGAACGTTTTTCTCTCAGAGGAAACATGTTCTTCATCTGTGATGTGGGTTGCAAATATTTTCTCCCAGTCTATGTCTTGTGTCTTTCCAATTTGCTGGTATTTTTACTTTTTCTTACTATTTCTCTCTCTCTCAAATCATGGTTACTAATTCTTCATCTGTAATAGAGGTTGCAAATGTCTCTGCTTGGTATCTGACTTGTTTTCTGTTCAGTGATATATTTTCACTCACAAACATTTGAAACTAAATGTAGAATAATATTAATTTTTTATTTTTAATAACTTTTATTTTGAAATACGAGATTTACAGAAAATTTCAAAGACAGTAGAGTTCCAGTGTAATGTTCACCCAATTCCTGCCATTGTTAACATCATACTGCCCAAGAGCCTCTGTCAAAATGAAGATATCCACTTAGAAATACTATTGTTAAATAAACTTCAGACTTTATTGAGATGTCATCTGTTAATTAATGTTCCCCATTCTGTTCCAGGATCCAGTTCAGAGTAATACCTTCTAGTTAATTTCCATGCTGCTCCAGTGTCCTCTGATCTGTGGCAGTCTCTTTATTATTATTATTATTATTATTATTATTATTAATTTTGATGATCTTAGTATCAGCCCCCAATTCGGTTTGTCTTGTCTCTATCAGGATCACAAGGGGCTATGGGGTTTGGAAGTGGTAGCACGGACAGGAAGTGTTCTTCTCTTCACATGATACCAGGGAGTACCTGGCACTCACAAGACGTTACCGATGTTGATTTTTATCCCATGATTAGGGCCATTTTAGCCAGGTTTCTCCTCGGTAAAATTAGTATTTTTTCCCTTCTCCACACTCTCTTCTTTAGAAGTGAGTCACTAAGTCTAGCTCATCCACAAAGGAAGTACCACACCTACTGGAATACTTACATATATATATTATCTGGTATTCTTCTGTAAGAAAGCTATGTCTTTTTTCTTTTGTTTATTTATCTGCGTCTTTGTTTCTTTACTCAGTCATGACTATCTACACCAGTGTGAATTTAGGGATATTTATTTTGTAATTTGGATTATAATCCCACATAACCTTATCCATTCTGTTTATAAAATCGTTCCAGCTTTGGACATCGGGAGCTCTTTAAGGTCGGTTTCTCTTTTTCTTTAAAATACCCCCTTTTCATGGTCTGTTTCTTGAGCCTTTCTGTACTTGCAGATACAATAAGATGCTCGAGGTTCATTTTGTATTTTCCCTGCCCCAACCCTAGGATCAGACTTTTCTCTAAGATTTCTCCTTCCTTCTGTTCGAGGTCAGAAACTAAAAATCAGAAGCTGAGTTCTGGGCTCTGGGTGTGCTTGTCACTGTCGGGCTGTCATTGCCTCTAGGTTCTTTGGCAGTCAGCGCTCAGTGATATATGTACGTATACTGGTCTCTGTCGACAACTGTTCACCCACCTGCCTGTTTATTGGATCACTCTCTATTTATATTATTTATATTACTCCATCTCTCTCTTTCCCTCCCTCCTGCTTCCCCCACCCTCCCTCCCTTCCTCCTTTTCTTTCTCTACACACACACACACACACACACACACACACACTATTTGGGGTGTGTGTATTCAATCGAATAAATCCATTCTTTTTCCAATTATTACTGATGTTCCTTTTCATATATGGCAATTGAGCTTTCTTCTTCTTCTTCTTCTTCTTCTTCTTCTTCTTCTTCTTCCTCTTCCTCTTCCTCTTCTTCTTCCTCTTCCTCTTCCTCTTCTTCTTCTTTCTTCATCTTAAAAAGTCTCCCTTGCCCTTTGCTTTTGGAGAGTATTTAAAAACTGCCAGCGCTCACGTCTTCCTGCATCTCCTGTGGTGGATGCAGTGGGCTGGGACAGACCTTGGTGGGGGAAACCCAGTCACACTCTCTATGCAGTGCTTGCAGTCAGTGATTTTGTAGAAGTTTTTGGACCTGCAAAGGAAATCCCTGTATGAAGTAGCTTAAGGAAATTCCATAAAGAAATGTGGTCCTTATGTGTGAGTACCTACCTCCCACACACTAGTGTTCAGTATGCAGGGTGGGGCAAAAATGGGTTTACAGTTGTGAGTATGCAAAACAGAGTTCATTCTTGTATTATTACTGTATTATTTTCCATGCAAAAAACTGTCGCCCTGCCTCGTGCATCCTAGCGATTTCAGTGGGTGACAGGGTGTCTTTTTGTCACTCATTTGGTAACGTCAGTTTGTGAGATCAAGTGAGAAACTCAAAAGGTACCTTCGGGAAAAAATTACTTTAACATTGGACTTATCACTGTATTTTGATTTTGCAGAAAAAGAAGAGCTTTTCTGCTTTTGTTTCTTCATTGATGATGGCCCTATTTCTTATTTATATTCCAATAATTAGTGCAGTACCTGATAATTGAAATTAATAAAATTTAATATTGTACATATTTCCACAGTACTGTGTACTAGATACTTTGCAAAGTGTTTTGGATGTAGATGAATAGACAGAAACTCATTAAAATTAAAGGAGGGAAAATTGCTGATTTTGTCTCTGAAGGACATGAAGACAAATACATACAAACACACTTAATTTCAATATCCCTGTCCCTCCTCAAATCAGGAGATTACCATCTTTCTTTATTAGCTGAAGCTATAGCACCACGACACTACTTAAAGAATAGTGATATTAATGATGACCTGAAAAGATATAACTTATTTTTACGAGAGTGCACATAAAAGCACTGTCCTCACATTGCATATTCTTGGATTCAATATTGCTCACACTCCATCATCCCGACTAGCATAAACACGGTCATACACTTTTATTAAAAATTCTTTAACCTGCCAGCCAAAGCATTATAGCCTACACTTTCTTCCAGGATATTTGGCTTATCTGTATTTCACTTAAGAAACTTTAAGTCCAATGAAAATAGTTTTAAAAACTTGAAGATAGCCATTGTTGATAGGAGGGAAAAATAGAGCAAGATAAATGGGAGTTGAGCCACGCCATCAGATGCATCCAAGGGGCACAGGAGAAGAATAATCTAGACTGGGGGAGCTGAGATGTTGCCTTTTTGTTTCTCCTTGAGGATGAATTCATTATCGAGGATTAGTAAGGCCGTAGGAACGAGATCCTGGGGAATGTGGGAGCACCTCCGGTCAGTAGCTCTGTCAGAGCTGCAGCAGGTGAGATCTGGACGCTGGGTCTACGTTTTAGCGAGCCGGGGAGAGACTGCCCACCCTTTGCCTTCCTGTGACTGAGGACATTGATTGGCCTGCAGTAACTGACCTTTACTTTGTCATTCAAAGAGGTATTTAATTGCGTTCATGAAAGAATAAATGTGTGCCTTGATTTTATTCGTGTTGCACATCTCCTCGTAGAAATCTATTTTTAGTAAAAATCTATTTTTTCCTTTTAACCTAAACATCTGTCAGAAAAGTTGATCATGGTTCTATAAATCCTTAACAAAATTGATTAACAAAACACCAGACCAGACAGTGTTGTGTCATTTTAAGAATCAGTACAGTGTCTGCATTATGTTTTCATTAAAAGTATTTAGCATTTAGCCCTGGCTGATGTAGCTCAGTGGATTGAGTATGGGGTATGAACCACGGTCGCTGGTTCAATTCCCAGTCAGGGCACATTTCTGGGTTGTGGGCAGGTCCCCAATGGGGGCCATGTGAGAGGCAACCACACATTGATGTTTCCCTATCTTTCTCCCTCCCTTACCCTCTCTCTAATATAAACAAACAAACAAACAAATACATAAAATCTTAAAGAATATTTAGCATTCAAAAATAATATAATGTTCTATAAAATAATTTCTTTGGAAAGAAAGGCCAGGGGAAATAGAAACCTTAAATAACAATACATTAGGAGTAAATTATGGTTCCATAATCAATTCTTAAAAATTCCAAAATCCCAAACCACTATAAGCGTTATTTGGATTCAAAATTTTTTTCCTAAATTCTGCACAGTCTTGTTTGGAGGCAAAACCTGACCTTGAAGAAATGTGAGCTGAGTGTAAGTTTATTTTCCAACCACCTGTGTGAGTATTTAAAAACTGTGCTGCAGAAATGTTGAAGTTGAATAACAGGATATAGCTTTGGGCTCTGTGTGGATGTGGTGCACGGGCTGTCTAACCTTTTCAAAATCTGAACAAAGGGCTTGTGGGCTTGTATCTCAATTGTTTTATGGTTGTGTGTGGAAACCATCACGGGAAACTTGGTAAGTCACACTTATTGGAAAAAAACATCAGTCTGAGTGAGAATGTCATTTATGAGTGAGACGTGAACTTGAAATTGGAATATATATATATCATATATATTATATTCACGACACACACACACATATACATATACAATATCATTTGAATATATTCAAATGATACAATGGCAACTTCCATTAAGGGGTCCTGTACCTAATCGAGGTTTTCCAAAGTGTGTTTAGTTTTACAGGTTTTAGGTAAGGGAAGAGTTCAAAGAGGAGGTAATTCTGAGTTAGCCTCTGTCTTTTAGTCTCAATATATTTCAATAAAGCTAAAAAACATTAGCAGCGGCTCACTCTGTTTCCATTAATATCAAATGTCAATATTTCCAGTACTTTTGCTTTTTATATTTCACTTTCTGTATCCTATTCTCTGATATTGCTACCCAAATCATTCCTATCTCATTGTGAGCCATTCTGCCTGTTTTATTCAGCTGAAATTTATTTTTTTGATTTATTATTTTTCCATTGTGGTATAAACACCTAATATTGAGATCTACCCTTTTAAATTTTTAAGTTCATAATACAGTATTGTGAAGTATAGGCACTGTTTTATAGCCTATCTCTAAGAGGAAATTTATTAAGAATTTGTTTTTAACAAATACTATATTTTATGATGTAACAGTGAAGTTCAAAGTGTGTTCATTCAGCTGAGGATATGAACTGACTATCTCTTAACTTTTCAAATAAGCAAAGATTTCATACTTTCATCGATTTCTTGCATTCAAAATTTTGGATAATTACAGGATTTGTTTGGAACAATGCGTGTGATACAAGAAAAGGAATATTCTAGAATTATACAGGAGAATCCATTTGTCTTGCTTATGAAATTAGCTGCTGATTTAAAAGAAAGCAAAGCTTTCACCCCAGAACCAGCTGTCTTTTGTCATCCTGCATTTCCTCTCCCTGTGGGATCCTCCACGCTGATTACCACTGCTTTAATCACACCGGTGCCCAGGGTCTTGCTCGTTCTTTCATAGAAGTCAGACCTCAGGGTGGACACAAATCTCTTACATTAGTTCCGTTAGAACAACTGAGAGTTGAAAATGTACTTCCCAGTGGATTTCAATATTGAAGAAGAATAGGAGGAAAATAAACAAGACGCAAGAATCAGACTGAAGCCTTGTAGCTAAGCATTATTGCTGACCCACATTCCACCATGGCTGTATCTCCCCCTCTGCAACCTCCCCACGTACACGTCTCACTCTAACCTGGGCGGTTTTGTATGAGTGAGCATCTCTTTGCTGGGTCACTTTGCTTTTCCTTTTCCAGCCTGACTCTCACAGCAGGGTCAGCCTCCATCCTCTGGTTGACAGCTTCTCCATCCTGAAATAGAGGCTGTTCTGCTGCTGGGAAAGCCCTTTATCTGGTCGGCTTTGCCCAGTCCTGCCCACTCACCTATTATTCACCATCACTTTCTTTTCCATCTTCTTTGAGACCCTCTCTGAACATGGCCTAAGCGAGGGTTACTTATGTCTCCATCTTTTGTGTCACCGACATACCTTGAACCCATCCCTCTTACAGGTTACACAGGCCAGTGACATAGTCAGTCTGCACTGCAGTTTCCTCAGAGGTAAAATGTGGGCGCTAATAAAATCCATCTGACTGGGTTTGTTGTTTCAAAGACTGAACAAGGAAAAGTTGCCTAAACTGTTCCCCCACATGCTTATACATGATGCTAAAATGCTAGGTGTTCATCTAATTACTGGAATTGTTGCTTTTTAATCTTACCATTCAGGAAAAATCCATTAAAACCAAACATAAGCAGACACACAAATTGCACACACACACACAGATACATTTGGTAGCCCTGGAGAAGACCAGATTATGTTTCCCTCTACCTGTAAGGTTGGAGTTTTTTTTAAAAAAACAAACCTAACTAAGTGAAAAGATGTGAAAGGCCTGAAAAAGAACAGATTATGTTGAATTTTTTTTAAAAAATACCAACTAAGATAAGGACAAAGATGTTAAAAGAAATTCTGATTCTTTACTAGAATAAGTATTATATATTTTTGTGTTTGTTATAGCACATATGAAATGATATATGAAAGTTTCCTTCACTTTCTTTTCTCCTTTAAACTTTTGGTGCTTGGGGGCCTTTTGCAGTTCCTTCTAGGTATTTAAATACTGTCTGTTTCCCTAAAACTAACAGGGAATGTATCTATAGAGCTTTGAGTGCCCCTCACCCCTCATTTTCCAAGTAACCACGGTGTAGACAGCTGCAGGCATTGGTGAACGGCCGAGCCTGTGTGTTTTGTGTTAGACTGCAGCACTTAGGAGCCACCGGCCTCTTCCAAGAACAACTGTGCCAGTGGGGAGCAGGCAGCTCTGAGCCCAGGAGCCAAAGGGAAAACGCCCCGAGGAAGACAGATGCCAAGTCACCATGCGTGCCTCTGCAGAGAAGCAAAGCCCAGGAAAAGTCCTTCTTCTTGACCTTGACCAAAGATTGTCCTGGGCTTTGTTTCCCTGCTCCCTCCCAGATCGGAGGGGGCTCAGGTATGACGTGGCCTTGCCCTGGGCAAGGGTGCTGCCTCCGTGGTAACACTCTCAACGCTTAGGGGGAGGCTGTGTTAGGGATCAGGAGCTGAACTCCTGAGGGACTAGGCTGGGGACCCTTGGCAGGGACTGTCAGGAGCTTTTTTCCTGAGTTGGAAGGAGCAATTCAGCAGGGCTGAGGCTCTGAGAACTTATACTTCTCCCCCACCCCCAGTTTTATTAAGGTATAATCAATATTCAAAAGTTGTACATATTTGTATCATCCAGTGATTTTCGACATATACATTCATCTGTGAAACTTAAACCACGATCAAGATAATACATATAGCCACAAAACCCCAAAGTGTCCCTGTGTTCCTTTGTTTTTGTGGTAAGACACAGTAGGAAATCTACTTCAACACATTCTTAAGCAACTATAGGCATTATGTCTTCACTCCAATGTTAATTAAGGTATTATTCACTATTGCCAAGATTTGGAGACAGTTCCACTGTCCATCAACAGAAAAAATGGATCCTTAACATGTGGTGTGTACATTTACTCTTGAATAAAGGAGGACATCCAACCACATGTGGTAATATAGCACTCCCTAGGACATGATGCTAAGTGAAATAAGCCAGTTACAGAAGGACCGATTCTGCACGATTTACCTTGTATTAGGTTTCCAAAATAGTCTCAGGGAAGCAGAGATTACAATGTGGTTTCCAGGATTCAGGGGGAACAGGAACATAGGAAATTGTTGCTCCATGAGTACAAAGTTTCAGTTACACAAGGTAACTTTGTTTTTTTTTGTATATTGTAACTGTAGTCTTAGGTCAGTGGTTTTCTGAGAGAGCTATAAAAATTAATACATGCAAGAGTCTTGAGTTTTCATAGCATGAAGGCAAAAGTAACTGAATCAGCATAACAACAGTTTATCATCATTTTAAGCAAAACTTTATTTGACACACACCAGGCAAAGTTGTTTTTTTTTATGGTGTTTCTATCATCTTATTCAAGACAGCCAGTTGTAATAAAGCTGCATTTGGCGGTACGAATGTCTACAGACCGTTTCCTGAAGCCAGGTTTTATTTATTAATGAATATTCTATTAGTTGAGGAGCTCAGACGGTAGCAGCTACTCTGAAGTTTGAGTCAGAACACGTTTGCCCTGTGCCCGGTGAGCAGGCTGCATAAAACCAGCCCTGCTCTGCTGAACTTGCAGAAGCCAAATGTCAGCTATTAGGCACAATTAGCAAATCAGATTCCACGGAGCTCCTTTCCGCGCTGATGGCAAAAGTGGGAGATACTAACTGCCCTGCTCAGAGTTGCAGCCACTTTGGCTGAATGAGATTGAATGAGATGTTTCGTGATTTCCCCAGGAGTGTGCGTGAGGCTTGACACTGAAATATTTCATGACAGATTGACAAAAAGGGTAGAGTTTTTAAACATATTTTAGGTTCTGGAATATAAAACAAGAAGAAACCATATAGTAAGGGTTTTATTTTCTCTTTTCAGTACAAGTAAATTACTTTCAAAGGGTTATCTTTCTTTTTCTAACATTTTCATTTTCTTGGCAAAAGTTTATTTTTCACTTATTTTGCCAATTATGGAAATGCATTAATGTTCTCTCCGAGTTTTTAAGCAGTGATCAACTATCATAACTATAACTTATGGGTGTTCAGGTTGGGGGGTAAACATGGAAAATAGCTAAGTATTTGAGTGTATCTGCTATTAATTGTGGTATTTGTTATTGTGTGTCCCCAACCCCCGTGCCCTAAAGATATCCACACATTAATCAGAGGAACCCATGAAGGTGTTGGATTAAGTGGCAAAGGGGACTTGACGGATGTGATTAAGGTTAGGGATCTTCACACGGAATCTTATCCTGAATTTCTGGATGGGCACAGTATCTGGACTGGCAGATTTCAAGAGTGATAAGGGTTGGAAACACATCCTCCGGCTTTGAGACAGAGGCCTGAGGGCCAGGCCCACAGCATGGCCCGGAGAGATTAAGTGTGGCAAGGAGACTAGATTCTGCTAACAACATCCCTGGGCTTGGAAGGGGATTTTTCCCAGAGACTCTCGAGAGCCCAGTAGTGGGCACCTTGACCTCCATAACCAGGAGTGGAGAAACCAGCTGGGCCATCCCACACCCCTGCCTTACAGACCTTAGAGATAATGAATGTCTGTTCTTTAAGGCACTAAGTGGTAATTTATGTCAGGCATAGGAAATGAGTATGCTAATGTATGGCCCACTGATTTTCAAAAATGGTTTGAGGTCAATTTTCATACAAACAGAAGCACTATTATGTTATAATGGAATGCTTTAATAATTTAAGATTAATTAATAAAATATTTAATATTTCTAAAGTAAGGATCAATTTACTTAGCATAGAATCAGCAAAAAATCCAGCTAGCTAGAAACATATCAGTTTTTCTGAAGAAATAGACTTTTTTGTAATTTGAAATCCTAAAATTATATTTTTACTAATTTTAATTATTTTAATATAGTTGTCAAAGAACAGCACGGGCTTTTCCTTTTTCTAGAATATGCAGGAAGTTCATGAAATGGCTGCTTCATATAGAGTTTCAGTGAACTTAAAAAACAAAAACCAAAAATTTGGAGAAGTTATTTCTTTGAGAGATCTAATTTAAATAAACATTTTGTACATACTTTACTGGAGACCCAGAGAAGGATAAACTATTAATGGAGGAATTGATACTGAGTGTTTTTATCCAGATTTCCCCAGATAAACAGAAATAATTTAATAATAAAATAGCAAATCTAATGATAATTAAATAGAGAAACAGAGGGCTGCCATTTTTAGAGAATAAGATGTGAAAAACCAAATTTTGTCAACTATCAATTTTTTGAACAATGAATTAACACTAAAATGTATATTAGTACTTTAATTTTTAGAACCTTAAAATATTTAAATGTATATATTTTATGACCTTTTTTCAACTATGTAATGCATGCACAAGTTAATGGCTTAAAAAAGTATCAGTTGAAAAGACTACTATTATGTCCAGATGACCCCAGCATATAACCTCTTCACCTTGTTTCGTGCAGACTGAGGCAGCTACAAAGATGCTGAACATTCTTTGTGTCTCTCCTTCTTTCACAAAAGGCCGAGCACTGGATACATTCTACACTCTGCCTTTTCCAGTTTGATGAGTGCAAAAGTAGCTTTCTCAGAGTTTCTGTAGCTGCATAGTATTCTACTGTGTGGCTGGGCCTTCGTAATGAGCACGAGTTATTTCTAATCTTTTGTCATTGTAATCACAGCTGCAATGACTACTTTATATATAAGTTTTTTGTTTGTGTGCTTTACTTATAATGGTGTGTCTGAAGGATAAAGCCCCAGAAGTGAAACTTGTGCATCAAAAGATAATTGAACTTGTAATTTTGATAGTATTTCCTCCAATTTCTTCCGTAAGACTTTTATGAAGCTGGGGACTTCTAGCAGTATTGTATTAGAGAATCTAACACACCATACATTGATATTGTCAAAATTTTACAGTTTTTCCTCAGATTTGTGAGAAACAGTATCTCAGTTCAGTTTTAATTTCTGTTTCTCTTTATTATGAATGAAGTTGATCATCCTTTCATATACTAGAAGGCCATGTATTTTATACTTTCTGTATATATCTTTGTGTATACATATATCCACATATGCATATATATTTCATTTTTTATTGATTTAAAGGTTTTTATATTCTAAATATGCATCCTTTCTCATATATGTGTGTATAATCTACATGTAAATATTATATGTGCTAAATACATGTAAATATACATGCTGAAATACATGCACATATAATTATATATTATATAGATTAAATTTAATCATATAGTAAATATTTATATATTCACAAATATTTTTCATTTATATATTTATATATGTGAAATATATATTATATAAAAAGCAAGCATTTTCCATTTAGTTCATTTGTTGGTAACAGAGTAATTCTTTTTTCTGTGTGGTTGAAGGTTTTCCTTTAACTGTTTAGGACACTTTAGAAATTTACATTCCTGCCATCCGTGTGAGAATTCTAATTGCTCCTTAGCCTCACCAACACATGTCATGGTATTTCATTCCTTTTAAAATTATTTTTGTTTATCTATTTTAAGTAGCTGAATTGGGGCACATAGTCATTGTAGTGCTAATTGGCGTTCGTGTGATGATTAATGGAATTGAACACTTCTCTTTATATGCTCAGTGACTTTTTGGCAATCTTCTGTTTTGAAGTGCCTGTTCAGGTCCCTCATCCATTTCTCTGTGAGACTGCTTATCTTTTTCTCACTGATTTGTGACTGCAAAGCCTTTTTAGTCAGCTGTAAAGGTCTTCTTCCAGGGTGTAGATTGACTTTTCACTGTCTTCATAATGTCTTTTGATCAACAGGTATTAATTTTAATGAAGCCCAATATATCACATTATTTTTGCCTATAGAGTTAGCATATTTTCTATGCATTGTATCCAAATACATAGAAATATGATGGAATTTGGAATACTTCTCTCATATTTAAGTATCTTGATGAACTCTTTGGGGGTTTCAGTATTTATCTCTATTAATTTTTTCTGAATATGCACAATAGGTGTTGTGTATCCAAGAGAGATTTCTTATTTAAATGCCCCACATTACATCATAAGTGTGTCAGCCCCCCTTTGTTGTAGAATCTACTCCTCGTGTCATGTCATGAGTCCAGTCAATTTTCTAACTGGGAGCTGGTACCCCCAAATCAAGGGATAAGGAAAAATGAGTTTTCTCTGTGTACGAAGGCTGTTGGCTCCCTTCTTCCCTGGAAGGGTCTCCCTCTGATTCCCTCCACTTGGCACATAAATAAAACCTCTCCAGGAGCCACAATGCCCAGCCCGTCTCAGCTCCTCCAGTTCGGAGTGACTCCCAGTTCTGGGCCCCATCTCTTTTGACATGTAAATATCCCGGAAGATAGTCCTGGAGTTTTCTAGCACTGCAGGGCCTCCCCTAGAGACTTGGCCTGGGTGTAACCAGTTAGTCCTCTCAGGCCAATGTTTTAGTATTTTTTTGGATGAGAACCATTAACTAGACAAATGATTACAGATCTAGTTGGTGTGATACGTGGAGAGATTCAGGTGACTGGGGCATTTGCAAGGGCACTAAGGAATACAGGGGGACTTTCCCTACAAATTCAAGTACAAACTCTACAAGTTGCCTGTAGAACCTTAGACTTTCTAGGAATTCTGTTACGCTTGCTGTGAATACTTTGTTTTAATCTTTCCTATCCAAATCTTTCATTTCTTTTACTTGCCTTATTGTGACTTGTTTTTAAAGAGCAGTATTTAATAAAACTTATGATAACAGACAAACTTTTCCTACATAGTCGAAAACTATCTGACAGGTGTGTTAGAACTATTCCATATCAATTTGAGAAAATCTTAAATTGTTAGTTTGTCACACTTTTGGGGGCCATTAATAGTTCTTGAAATTATAAAACTCTTTGTATTTAATCAGGTGATTGTTTTATTTATCTTGTTATTTTTATTTTTATTGTCTATTAATGTGGTAAATGCTACCAACTGATTATAAAATATTAAGCCAAGATGGCACTCCTGGGATAGAACCATATCTCAGGTTGTATTATACTGGATGTATTTCCCAAATTTCAGAGAGTATATTTGAAGTTATTACATATGTATTCATGAGTGAGATCTGTCTATAATGTACGTTTTAAAATTTGTCAGAATTTGGTGGTAAGAAGTGCTGGCTTTCTGAAAAAACTTAGGGTTGGTACCCCTTTGCTCCATTATAGAAGGTATTGTGGTAGTGTTATTTGCTTCATATAGATATTTGTAAGAATTCAACATGTAAAGCCCTATAGAGTTTTCTCTGTGGGAAAATATTCAAAAGAGATTAAATTTTTCTAATAGGTACAGGGCAATTAGTGTTCAAAGGCAGTGCTTTTCTAAAAATTTGGGCATTTTATGTAATTTCTCAAGTATCTTGGCATGAAGTTGCTCATACCACTCTCTTATTAACTGGTGGGTATCTGGGAATAGTTGATGGCATTTTCACTCTTGACATTGACGAGTTGTATTCTTTCCTCTCATCTTGCTATAAAATATTCCAAAATTGACTTTGAAAGAGTCAGCTCTTTGTGTTTTTCCTGAAGAATAATTTGAGGTTTTTCTTCTTTTCATCTCTCATTTTCCTAATATGCTTATCATGTGCCTTAGCATGCTTGTGTTTATTTTACTTAGGTATTCTTACTTTTCTTGAAGGTGTGGTGTTATCGTTTTAATTAAACGTGGGAATATTTTGGCCATTTTTTCAAAATACTCTTTTTCTTTCTTATGTTGGGATTCCAATTTTAGTTATTTTATATCAGTTAATGTTTTCCTACAGGGACCTGGAACTCTTCTTTTTTATGGTGTGTTTTCCCCTTATTCCTTCAGTCTGCATGTATATGCCATCTTCAAATTCACTGACTTTTCCTTTGTTGTATTAGCAGCCGTTAAGATCATTTAGTGAGTTTTTCACTTTGTTCATGTACTTCTAAGCAGTGGGCTTTCCATTGCATCATTTCATAAGAAATCGGCCTCTTCTATCACTATATCCATGTTTTTCTTTATCTCAGGGCTCTCTGTAATAGTGGTTTGAAGTCCTATCTGTTAATTCCATCACCTGTGTCATTTCTGGGTCTGTTTTATCGCCTGATTCACTACCTCATGAGACATCTTTTCCTGCTTTACATATTTCTTAATTTTTATTGCAGGCTGGACATTGTGCAAGTTATATTATTAAGCTTGAGGGTGGGCCCAAGTTCAGGGGCCTGGATGGAGGAGGGGGTTTGCCTGAAGTTAGGTCGAGGCAAGCCAATGTGTAGGTTGTGGGCAAATGGGAGCGCTTGGCGACCGCGGACAGAGAACACTGCCGGGTCTCTCACTGAATGCTCTGGGTGTTCAGTCAAGTCCTTCCAGTGTGGCTGCTGAGAACTCCACCGTCTCCCGGTCTTGTGTGAGTTCTGGAAATGATCTTCGTGCTCACACGCTTCTGGTATGTTTCATCCTGAGCATGTACAGCTTATGATTCAGCAACCCCCTCGGGGGAGCCTTCTGTAGATTTTCGATCTCTTTTTCTGCATAGCTCCTTTCTTCACAGTACTTACTCATAAATTTTGGCCTTGAATTCGAGATCTGGCTCTTCAGTTCTGCCAGAACATCACGCCTGTTTTTTGCCCTGTCTGTGTTCTGTAGTCCAAAATATGCCTCTAGGTAGAAATGCAATAATCACAACCCTCACCTCATTTATTTCCTTTATATGATGGATCAAAATTCTTCAGTGGCTCTTGCCCAATGTCAAAAACTCTTTTTCCATAGAGTTTTCCAATTGTCAAATTGTTTTCAGTGGGCGGCAAGTCCACACTGTTGCTTTGTCCGAGGATGAAAAATGGAGAACAGACTTGCTAAAATTTATCCACACCTTTCAGAAGCCTTGGCAAACGCGTAACTTTTGAACATCCAGCAGCAGAATGATTTCATTGGCATCGTGATAAAGTCTTCCACTGCCTGTCTACCGGGCAGAACAGTCGGGGACTCGGGTTTCATGGGACTGTGATGGCAAATGTCAGACTACAGACGATGGGAATGATGAGATGTGAAAGACATGAAAATAGTGTATATTGACTGCTGCTTTCATACAGTTTTCTTTCTTATAAAAATAGAGACTGGTAAATTTTGATTAGATATTTGAAGTAACAGAATGGAAAAAAATATTTCTGTTTGAGGTAGAAATATACATATATATTATATATATTTCTAGACTGAGTGAATAAATTACTTGGAAGAAAGCTGGAGAATAGAAAGGAAAATATTGACAGAGAAGAACTCAGAGTTAGAAAAACACTGAATTAAGGAAATAGGGGTAATGCGTGAAATTTGCTTTGAAAGGAATAGGGATATTGTTTTATCTAACTGGAGAAAAAAAGCACAGAAAAAATTTGTTATTAAGATCTTAGTATGTGTCAGACATTAATGCATGCTAATTCATTCAGTGTTCACGAGACACACTAGGCAAACATGATTATTCCTGTTTCAAAAATGATAAATTGAGATTTGAGAGCTTAAGTAACTTATACATTCTCCATCAGCAGCCTGTATGAGCCTTTTACAGCAAAAGTAAATTCAGGTTATTTTTCTACTTCAAGACCTCCAGTGATTCCCTGTCTTACACGCACCAAAGCCCACGTACTCTGGCTGACAAGGTCCCCCCAATCTGACGTCTACCTATTGGTCTGAACCCATCACCTACCTCTCTTTTATGGTGGTCTCTGCATCAGCCACTCGGGCCTGCCTTCTCTTCTTCCCCAAATGTGCAAAGTCACTCCCATTCCAAAGTTCTTACTCCTGCTATTCGACCAGGAATTATCACTTTCTTCTTCCATAACCTCAGTTGTACATCTGCTCAAATGTTATATCTCCAGAGTGGTTCTTTCTGCCCATTTTATTGAAAATTATACTTCTACCATATTTCATCACAATGTTTCACTTTTACATCTCTCTATCTAGCTACCCATATAATTTCCGTCACATCCACTAGAATGTATGTTCCATAGGAAAGGCACACAGTTTTGCTACTCCCCTATTATAGCCCCATAGTCTAGATGTGTACCTGGCACATAGTAGCTGCTCAATAAAAACTTATTGGGTGATTAAGTAAACAAAAGAAGAGCCATACAGCTAACAAATCACAAGAACCTTAATTCAAAAATTCTCTTTCTTTTTATTCCAGCCAAATAAGAGAGGGTAAGGATTCTCTTACCACTTGATTTTGAAATTTTGATTAAACAGCAAATAGTATTTCCTTCAGGAATGACGTTTTCCCAATGGGATCAGTACAAAGCAGATCCTGACATCTTGCCTCTTTTTATTGTTGTGATAGTCCTAATTAAAGCTGAGCTCAATGGACTGTTTCACACAGTACACCCTTAAAAACGATAACTGATAGATATTTAAGAAAAGATTGTCTTTGAGGACTGGAAAAAAATAAATGACGAGCAGAATCCAGGCTTCCAAAGAGAAAACCTACATTCTAAAGTTATAGTATGCAAAAATTAAATTTTTACTTTAGAATTTAAAAAAGACAAAGTTTTTATGTCAATAAACTTATTTTTTAATTTGGTTAACTCGTGACATTCTAAAGGCTATATATGTATCCTCTTTCTCTCTCTCTGTCTCTCTCTCTTTCATGTTTCTTTGCACAGGAAGATCCTTCTTTGGAACATAATGTATTTTCCTGGATAATGTTCATTGTTTACGAGTTTACAGAGCACAGGCCAGAGCTGACGAATGGATGAGCTAGACTAGATCGCACACCTGAAGAAATCAATGTGTACACGAACAAAATCACCTTTAGGAACTAAGTGGACTTGCTGAACACGTTATGGCTAATTCACATGACAGCTTTTGTCTGGTGGACTTTACCTCGTGACACTGTTTTATTAATCTTTTCTACCTCAGAAAAGAAAAAATTTGCTTAGCATGTGGAATGAGATTGTTCTGCTTTTCATGCACTTTGATTTTTGTTTTTGAATTTGGGTGTTATTGATTATGGTAGAAAGGCAGTTTGTACTTGAGCAGAGTAATTGTTCATTCTGTTTATTGAGGGCAGGAGTGGAATGGAAATGCTGGATGCCATCATGAGAAACCAAGGGTTCCCACGTGAGGGCAGCTTTGGACATTTTGCTGGGGTTAGTGTTGTGAAAACTCTCAGAAAAGCAAATGAAACAGTAGGTACTGTTTCTCCCTATTGTTATTCTGCACCCATTGAAAAGGTTGTTTTTTAACATTTAAACTTAAGAGTAATAATCATAAAGATGGTAATACATTCATGATAACTTCTGTTATTTCATCATTTTATAAATTTAGCAAGAGGAAAAAGGCAAAGCTGTGTCTTTCTGTTGACCTCTTGGGCTCATAAAAAGCCATAATCCTATAGCCATATGATCAGCATAAATCAGGAAAAGTTAAGTAAATCAGAAATTCACTGAAGTTTGTGTGATTTAATGTGAATTTTCTTTGAAGTTTTACAGAGTTTTTTTTATTTTTGCCTGATCTAGTTTACCAAAAAAGCTAATGATGTGTTTCTCTATGCAGAGAAGATATGTATATTTATCTCCTATATATCATCTAAATTACATATATATCTATATATATACCAAATAATATGTATGACCTCAAATAAATGATATACAACACCAAACTGCAGGAAAAAATATTGTTTCTGAATAGCATTGCTTCTTGGAAAGGGAAAGAGAATGTGTTAATTAATGCTAGGCTGAAAAAGAATCCTAGACATTTAATTACATCTCAGAAAGAAAAAATATCTGAAAATCAAAATACAAGCTCTAGTATTCACTTGTTCAGGTCAATTTTGATTTCTTCAATATTATTAATATTTTATTACATGCAAATTAAGAAAAATGCCTGAAACACAATAAATATTTAATTCTCAATTTGTTAATGACTTCATTCTGGCATTATCTAGATCTCCTAAAAATTATATTAATCAGATTGCAAATAATAACTTATAAGTATTACCAATAAATCCAAGGATAAAAGTAAGGAGACCCGGGTTATAATCCCCTCTTAAAAAATTGGGAAAAGCAATAAATGTCTCTACCCTGCTACCTCACTTGAAAAATGGATGCAAAAATATTTTTCCATTTCAATGAGATTTTTAAAGGAATCAAGTGAACTTTTTTGAAAATACGAGTGAGCGATGAATCTTGGAATGAGGAGACAGCCATAGAAATGGTGATAGGATGCTTGTTCTGGAGATGTTATTGCGGTGTTAGCATATTCAGCAGTGGTAGAAATTAGTTGGAGAACAGAGAACATGGTGGGGGGGAAACTTTCAGAACAATAATTAGGATGGGATCTATTACCCATCAGCAGAAAATATCAACCTAAGAGGAAAAAAAATAAAAGATCAAAAAAGCTGAGTCAGGCTGGAGGAAAGAAAGAAAAAAGAAATGGAATTTTGAGCAAACAAAAGAAAGAAATTTGTTACTTTGTAGATGATTGACTCTGGAAGGAGAGGAAAATAAAACCCAAAATTGGCAGTATTGGTGAGCCTACAAGAGTCTGAGACCAGTTTTCTGAAGAACGGTAGTAGGGTCTTTAATCATAATAAAATGAAGTGAAACATTGGGAAATGTTTGTCATAACTATATTTCCTTGAAAGAAAAATTATTTGTCACTCTAGTACAAGCACATATAATCATATTAGATTGAGTTATGGAAATGTTTAAATGGCTTATAAGCTTTAGTATATTTTATTTGGGGTTATTACCTGTCAACGAGAAGATTTCAATCATAATGTATATTCCTTTATGTAGATTTTGGATACTATATCTGGATAGTCACTTATTTTGTGCCGCTCACGCCGAGTTGGGTTCCTGCCAGCCCTAAGTTGTTTCAGTGTTAGTGACGTCTTCGTTACAGCCCCACACAGCAGGAAGGGGGATGCCTCCGCGGGCTTGCGGATGCTACAGAAGCGCAGGAGGTGGACTGGAAAAGGCGGTTTCAGCAGAGAATGGCAAAACCAAGAAGCTGCGTGATGTGGTACGGGGCAGAGGGGTAAAAACGGGAAAGAATCCGCTGTTTTTGGCCTTCATCTTCATGCGTTAACTACTCATTTGGGTAAACGTCTTAATCTCACTGAACCTTAGTCTTGCCATGTGAAAAATGGGATAATGCTTTATGTGCCCTTTACAGGCAAAATAAATACATAAATAAATAACCAGATGACGTGTTGAAAGTACTCTGTCATCTATGAAACACTACGAGTATACGTATTTTTATATTTCTAAAAGAGAATTTTGGAGACATCTTGTGACATTGAGGTAGGTAAAACTTTCTTATACAGGGATAAAAAGTGTATGAACTACAAACAGAAAAAAAATTAAGTGGATTTCATTCAAACTAAAGACCTTCAATTCTTCAAAAGATACACTTAAGAAATAAAAAGTCAAGCCACAGAAAAATTTTCCAAAACAATCAAACAAAAAGCTATTCTGAAGTATATATAAATAAATCTGACAAAGTAGAAATAGAAAGACAATTCAGTTAAAACCGGACAAAAAGGTTTGTAGAGACACTTGGCAAAAGACGTATAAATGGCCGGTAAGCACATAAAAAGATGCTTCACACCACTACTTATCAGAGAATTACAAAATAAACCACAGTGAGATACCACTGTATACCCACTAGAAAAGCTGAAATAGAAAAGGCTGACCGTGTCGAGTTTTGGTAAGACAATGGAGTCACCAGAACTCACACGAAGCGAGAGGAATTACTGTCAGAACCAGACCGCACAGCGAGGGTTTCACACAGTGGAGCCTGGACTTCTGATAGCAGTCAGCAGCCCGACCCTGCCCCTTCCACACGCGTGTCACAATGTTGGCCCACACGCAGACTCCGGTGTGGATATTCTCAGCCGCATTAGACATAATAATAAAAAGAAACTGTAAATAATCCACATGTCCACTAGCTAGTGGAAGGACAAGCCAATAGTGGCATATTGTTACTGTGGAATATTACTCAGCAAGAAAAGAGAAAATATGTATACACACAGCAGTAAAACTAAATCTCTAAACATCATAATAAATGGAGTAATCACACAGAAGACTACATCCTGTGCGATTCATTTATATAAGCTTCTAGAAATAACTTCTAGAAACAGAAAGCAGATTGGCGGTTGCCTGGGGTGGGCGATTGGGAGAGAAGTTAGTCTGTAAAAGGTCACGAAAAAACCTTCTAGGACAATGAGACAGTTTTGTATCTCTTTTGTGGGGAGTCTTAAGCGACTGTATGCAATTGTCAAAATTCCTCAAAATGTGTACTGCAGTGGAATGGGTGAAAACAACCAGGGGCGTCCCACCTTTTGGCATCTCTGGGCCACACTAGAGGAAGAAGAGTTGTCTTGGGCCGTGCACTAAATACATTGTGATATGTAAAACATCTCACAATGTTTTAAGTAGATTTATGATTTTGTGATGGGCCACATTCGCAGCCATCCTGAGCTGCATGCAGGCAGCAGGTTGGACACTTGATTTAAACAATTAAAAAATATGACAAAGAATCAGGTTATGATTTTACTTCTGCCAGCATTTTTTTTTTTTTTACTTTTCAGGCTTTAATCCAGTTACGTGACTTTTCTGATTTCTCCTTGTAAAATGGAGAAAATAATACCTACTCTGCATGGCTGTTGTTACAATTAGTGGAAAATACACTGAGTGTGTACAACCGGGCAGGTCACAGAGATCATTAGAAGCAGGACAATGAGAGTGATCATTTTTATTAGGAGCAGAAGACATCTCGAGGCAGAGGAGAGCACATTCAGTTATTTTGCATATCAAATTATTTGATCGTAAAATCCGAAGAATTTCCATATCATGAATTAAATATGAAGATTATTTAAATACTCATTAAAGTGTAATTATTTTAAAAATCTTAAATTCTTCTGGGAGCTTTTTAAACCAAGCGCATCTGATGATTACTAACAAATTCACAGGGTGACTAAGCTCCGAGTTTTTGTTTCTTTGACAAAAATAAAACCGAGCACCACACAACAGAAAGGCTGACAATACAGGACAGCAGGGAAATGAAGAGGGAGTTAATTCAGCATTGTTATTCATGGACGTCCATCCTTGAGACAGGGATGGCAGAGTTTTCCCTTTTCCCAAAAGAAGGGCCTAAATGTGTCACATGGAAAGACCATTATCTTTGGCTGGGTGACTGTAAAGATAAACTATGGGGAATCCATAGGAAAGAGAATGATCAATTGTGGACGCAGAGCAACGGCAGGGAGGGAAAAAGAGAGTGAAGAGATGGGGGATTACAAATAAAAATAAACCGAAACATTATAACATGTTCTCAGTTCATTGCTACTAGTAGCACCTGTTTTGTGCTTTAAAAGTGTCATACAGCAGATTTAGTAACATATGTCTTGTCACGATTGACTATTTAAATGGGCCTTATCGCTTGGTATATGTGAGCCACATTCATAATGTTGTCTGAGAGTTAAGAGGAAGTCTTTAGAAAAACACCTATAATTACCACTTGTGAAGGAAGAAGTCTCCCTCTCTTTGGACAGCAGAGCAAAAAAATTGTATTGATGTTAATATTATTACTATCCTAAATTTACTTCAGCCGCGCCTTGGAGAAAACATTGTTTTCAGTGTTGCGTTCATTTGTAGGCGCTTTGGTGAAACTTCTGAGTCTTTTGGGAAGCTTTTCTTTCCCAAGTACCTGCCTTCATTCTTCCTTTCTTCTTTTGCATTCTCTTTCCCATTACTCTTTCTCTGGCTGCCCCAGTAATTTTGTGGATTTTATTTAAAAAAATTTCTTTGCTTGAATTTTTTTTTTTCTATAATACACTGTAGAGTGGAAGGAGTGGTAGTGAAGGGTAAAGAGAATTTATTCTTCACAGACAGTTTGTCCAATTTGTTGTTTGGCTAAATAAAAGCTTATCTCATTTCAGAAACATATTATTCTACTTCATAGTAAAGGAATGGGCTGTGGTCAGTGTTTGTTCTGCACAGTATTTTTTCCTTTCATCAGTTATGTCATAACATGGTGAAACTCGGTATTCAATAAGTAAATGCCAACTTAAAATGAAGTGTTTCTCATTAGAGCAATAGGACATTATAAAATTTAATGCTGGCAAGGGAGAAATGAGGCTTGCTCATTCATTTATGGCTGTTAGACATAAGACATATAATACAGGATGTATAATTATTTTTATTTTTTAAAAGATTTTATTTATTTTTAGACCCCCCCCAGGCATGTGCCTTGACTGGGGATTGAACCAGAGACCCTTTGGTTCGCAAGCCAGCACTCAATCCACTGAGCCACACCAGCCAGGGCAGGCACAAAAATTATTAATCTCTAATTATTATATTATTAATATTAATATTATTATATTATTATTAGACATATTATTAATCTCAATGTATAGGTACAAAATGTATGACTATTCTTTTCCTCTTTCCCCTCCAATATTAAGTTCATTTTTTAAATTTTTGCCAGCTTGATCACTGTGAAGTATAACTTGTTATTTTAATTTATACTTCTATTGATATTTAAATATATTTTCATTTTTTTATTTAATTGGATTTACTCTTCTGCCAATTGCTTATCCATATATTCTGTCAACTTTCCCTTGCTTTTTTTTTAAAGACTAAGAGCTCTTTATATATTACAGTTCTGAACTTTTTAGTGGTTAGTTTTATTACAAGTTTTTTCCCCAGAATGCCATTTACTATAATTTCATTTAGTGTGTGATCTGTCTTCTTCCAAACTATTGTCTCATATTGCTTGGGCTACTGCTATTTAAGATGTGTCAGCACGGGTCTGAACTCCAGTAAGGGCAAAAGATAAAACCACCCCATGCATAGAGAGGCCCAGAGAAGGGGCAGGAGAAATGATTACAGTTGCCTAACAACAAAACCTGGGATCTGGAAGACAGATGTAATTCCTTTAGAAATGAGTTAGTGAATATACATAGAAACACACATATGCATACTGCCTCTGTGTGTGTGTGTGTGTGTGTGTGTGTGTGTATGCATATAAACATGCCCACGTTTAAAGAATATTTAAGAATAATAATATATGGTAGAAACTGAAATTTCTGGAATAAAAAATTCTCTTGCCCTGGCTGGTGTAGGTCAGTGGATTGAGTGCAGGCCTGTGGACCAAAGAGTCGCTGGTTCAATTCCCAGTCAGGGCACATACCTGGGTTGAGGGCCAGGTCCCCAGTGGGGTCCATGTGAGAGGCAACCACACATTGATGTCTCTCTCCCTCTCTTTCTCCTTCCCTTCCTTTCTCCCTAAAAATAAATAAATAAAATCTTTAAAAAAATTCTCTGTAATTTCAAAATTTGGCACCTTAAAGCTTGAGCTGAAATATCTTTGTATACTGAGAAAAAAATGACCAAATAAGGTAACTTTTTTGCATTGGTTTAGGAACCTATCACATATAAATGAAAAGATGCCAATCTTGCTAATTTAAATATTTTTATCAGAGAGAATAAGGGAATTAAAAATTGCTTTCTTGTCTATGGGGGCATTTGTTTTCCCTTTCATCAAACAGTAATTTGGTGACAGTTTTTAAAAAACAAATGCCAATTAAAGAATCAAACGTTTCTCATCAAAACAATGGAAAATTTTCAAATTGCGTGCTGGCAAGGGTGGGAGGAGATTTGCCCACTCATTTGTGACCATTAGGCACAGACTTGCGAGATGAGAGAAGGGAATTCTGTATGTAAAAAGTCTATACATTCGTGCCTTTAGAATTTTGTAGCAAATTAATAATGCATTACCACTGCATCAAAGAAACATGACAAAATTTAAATCAAAAGCATCAGGAAAAGCCAGGCAAAATCACACTCAAATTCAACCTGAGAATGAACAGATGATCCAGGTGAGGATAAACTAATCTCGATCTTATAAATCTCGTCTCCAAATGAGCATTCATTTACATTCTCTGCAAAAGTGGACATGCGTGAGGACTTTTCTTCCACTCTGCCAACACTGGGTGTAACAGACTTTCATTTCTGGCCAAATGGAGAGATTTGTAGTACTTCCTTATGGTTAGGATTTGGCATTTCTGATTATTGTTGAGTGCATTACCATATGATTGTGGACCCACTGAATTTCTTTCCTTGGTGAAGGAAGTGCCTGGTTCAAATATTTCGTTCGTTTTTAAATTGGTTTTGTCTTTTTCTGAAATACAAGCTGTCCCCATGTTTGCTGTTTGCCTCTTTACCTTCTTCACGATGTGCGCAGTTTGTAGCTGTGTATGTGCTGACACTTCTCCGTACTCCTTGTGAGTGGTGCTTTCTAGGCCTCATTTAAGCAGCTTTCTACCCCAAAGTCATGAAGATATTCTCCTGTATTTTTTTTGAAATTCTGTAGTTTTGTATTTCACATTTCATTTTCAGTACACCGAGAACTGATTTTAGGTTTAATATGAAACAGATCAAAAATCAGCTCCTTCCTTCCTCCCATCCTCCCTTCCATCTGTCCAGCCACACATCCATCCACCCATCCTCTCCTTCTTTTCTGTTTGGATGGACACCCTCCCCGTTTGCTGACTGATCCACCCTTCCTTCACTGGTGTGTGCTGCCTGTTCTCTCTGAAAGCACGAGGCCACACATTCATGTGTATCAGTCAGAGCCCAAAGTCCACATTTAATAGAGAGTTAACAACAGAGACCCGGAGTAATGGGGATTGGCAGGTAATTAACAAAAAGAAAACTTTAAGGAACACAGAAATTGCCTGCATACTAAGGAACTACTACCTATGGAACTGAGATGAGCATCCAAGGAAAAGGCTCCTACACTGCGGATATCCTGACCATATTGTAGAGGACTTGGCTGGGGCGGAGGCGGAGGAAGGGTGCCCGGCGCTGTCTGGTTCAGGCACTGCTTCGGAAACCTCCCCTCGGGAAGGGACGTTGCTGTGGCCATGCATTCGGCCTGTGGCGGCAGCAAACGTCCGTGGTTACCACGGCGAGCGTATCATCTGACTTGAAAACCAAGCTGCGTGCCTAACTAACTGTAGTTTGTACAATTCACAGCAATGAAGGCGCTCAGCAGAGAAAGGTGTCTCCAATGCGCTCACAAAACTATCTACAAAATTTATCTAGATCTATAAACTTTTAAGTAGTGCCAATAAACGTATACATAAAATCATGTATATGGAAAACTAATGGAGACAAGGGATCCTGTGGGAGGTAGCTGGTATAAAGGGGCAGCTGGAAAAATTACCCCGCAATCAAGTAGATGCTTGCTTATTAATTGATTTTCTCTTTTATTATACTTATTACCTATGTCTTGTAACATACTGCTAGTCACGGAAGCACTTCGTAAGTGAAGTCACGCTGATGTATATAACACAGCAAAATCTATGCCACCATTTGTACCCTCAGAGGATGGTGGCTGGGGACAGATGGTGAGGGGCAGATGTGTGAGCAGTTGTCAGATACTGAGTATATTTTGAAATAGCAGGGGTGGGATTTGCTGAAATCCTGTGATATGTGATGTAAAAGCAAGAGGAATCTATGACGAGCACAAGATTTTAGTCTGAGTGACTGGAAGAATGTCGTTTCTGAGACAGAGGCTATTGCTAGCTGAGATGGGGAGAAAGCACAGGTGTGGAGGGGAGCAGAGCTGGGAGGTCCGTTTACAGGTGTTACCTTTGAGACGCTTTTAAGGCGGTAGAGGCAATGGGATATGTGAACCTGGAAATCAAGGGAAGGGTATTAGCCAGAGCAATATTTTGGGGAATCCTCAGTGAATGCTGTGCAAATGCATAGTACCTGCTTGGTGGATAAATGTTTACAACATTGTCAGAAACATTTTACTGTCTTCTTTCATTTATTAAATAAATTCTACAAGGTTCTTGAGTTTTTGTGAAATACTAAGAAAAGATTAACTTATTATACAGAGCATTTTAGGAGCATTTATGGACAATAATAAGGCTAGCCTTAACAAGAATTACAGTAAAAGCATAATATACTCACAGTGATGTTACTATAGTTGAATAAAAGGAACATTGTGCTGAAAGGCTGTATTGCTGATTTTTCTACAGCTTTAACAATAGTGGATTATTAGGAAATGCTCAATGTGGAAAAGCTATTTGCTTATGTCTAAGAACGGCATTGTTTTTACAATGCTTTTGCCTATTAAGAGCTTATGACCAAGAGCAATCCAAAGTTTAGAAATTAGTGAAAATTTGTTAATTTTATTGAATTTAAATTTTCCATCCTGGTGTTCAATTAAATTGAATGAGCTAAATTTACTTGAAAGTATTAGGCGTTGCCCAGAAGAATTGACATCGATCAACTGAAAATACTGAAAACAGAAGACGGCCTAATGGATCGATGCTGGAACATTCCTTAAACATGTATGCCATAAAGCTCATGCACAGGGAGCTTGTACAACTGCTTCTGAATACTGTAGGGGGAAGTTATAAATAAGAATGACCCTGAACAGAGGGGAGGAAGGTGGAGCAGACTGAGTCTTGATGATGTTTCATCTTCTGTGTGGTTGGGGTCCAAGGGGTTCTACATATCACTTCTCAATTTTAATAGTTTTTAAAATAGGTTGTTACAACCCCAGGTAGTCTGCGGCTTTCCAGAGACGTCTGGGCAGATACACATGAAAATCCATTTGTCATTTTCTATCGTCAAATGAGCAGCTGTTTGTGTTGGTTGCCAAACATGGTTTGCTTCTGCATGTTACACTGGAAAAGCATGAAGATGGGGTCTCATGTACTGTTTCCTAGTAATAAGTTTAAATCTCAATGACTATTTTTATCGAGCATAAATCAGTTACATTTGATAAAACAGCAGCTTCTCAGTGCCACTGGTGTCTCACTTTGCTATCTTTTCAAAAGTCGGATCCTTATAAACTCATATTTATGTCCTAAACACGGAGCAATATGCTAAGTGTTCAGAGAAGTAAAGTAAGCGGTTGACTAAATGCCTCCTAACATCAAAAGAGTGTTTGGTCTTTATGAGGCAACAGGAAGTAAATAAGAAGAGGATGTGACAGGAAGAAGGTCCTGAGTGCCATCAGAGTGACAGGGCGATGAAAAATGAAGGGGTAACTTAAATTTGAAAAAGGCCTGCATAACATTTGAAACTCTTTATGTGAATAGATACTGACTTAATAGATGCGGTGAAATGTGCTGAGAAGATCCCACATGGGAGGAAAAGCACACGTAGAAGTATTATGTGCATTAAATTGATGCAGAGCTACTGACAGACCACTTTGTCTGAAGCGTGGTGTCGCAGTGGAGTTCCGTAGTAAATCAGAGTAAATAAGAGTAAATGCGAGACTTGGACTGGGATAGGCCTAGATTGCCAGTTTATTTGGATGCTGTTTCGGATGGGTTGAGGAACCACTGAAGGGCGTTGGAAGAAGAACGCAATGCCTGTAAAGCAGTTTTAGGAAGTTGAATACAGTGCAAATTAAAGGGTCAATGGGAGTTTCAAAATGAAGGACTTCCACAGAAAGCTTAGTGAGGAAATCGAGTAAATACCCAAAATGAATGGTAATAAAAACATACAGAGAGGAGCAAAACCAAAAGATAAAAATGAAAGCAGACATAGTATTAATAAGTGAGTGCTTGAATTTGGAGAGAGTCATATCCAAGATGAACTCTAGAATATGATCTCAGGTAAAAGAAATCAATCGAAGCACAAAGAATAGACATTAATACATTTTTCAAAATAATTTTCATATTTTGGGAATACCAAAATTTGGTATTTTGGTAATTTGGGAAATTTATTGCAGACATATGTAGAAATGTGGGATAGCAAATTGTGAATTTTATAAAAAACCAAGATATCTTGTAGAAGATACCTTTAAATTTCTTTGCTTTAACCAGGATTAACATGAGGCCAATAAAGCTTAATCTGATTAATTTGATTCTGTTTCCAAATTATTTTACCTGTGATTTTTCTCCCCTACACTGTACTCTGATTTCTTCCCCACTGTCAAATAGCTTCCTTCCAGACACCCCTTTTCCTTTAGCCAATTATTTTTTTAATCTGCCCTCTGTGTTCTAGCCATCTTTTAAAAACGTAAATCACCTAATCCCTGTGCTTAAAAAGCTCTTTCTTATATGTGTCTACATTAGTTACAGAACGTGTCTGTGTTATGGTCCAGCATTTAATACCTTTCTGGATTTGGTCATAACATGAAATTCTAGGCAATATTTGTGCATGTCTGTGTAAACATAAATATAATACCCTCAACACACATGGCCATTCATGGAATTCTGTTGGTTTGAAGATGCTTGTTAGGACACATTCAAAGAATCTTAGAAGTTTAGAGTCATAGGATAGTAGGAAAAATGTAATCCAGACGAAATCCTTAATGCTCAGAGATGTAACGTGAGTTGTATGGAATTTGTTATTGACAGAACAGAAACAGAAACCTCAGTCTAATTCGTCTGGAGCTACCAGTCTCTTAATTGGAAATGCAAATATACCCTGTAAGTCTGTAGACCCGTAGTGCCGTCGTACCCACGCAGCATTCTGGGCAACGGCAACACAGTCTGGTTGTGTCGATCCATTGTTACTTCTGGGCAGCTCACTTATTTTTAGTATCTGTCTTTCATCTAGATTCCATCCAGGCATATCTATAGTTAAAAATCTTCATGGACAGCAGGTTAGTTTTCTTTCCTTTGACTTGAAATGGAAAGTGAAGTGCTTATTTGATTGCAATTTCATACTGAGGCACTGAGTATGGACCAATTGGGTCAATTTTAAGTAAGAACTAATTAATAGAAAAATTCACACTAATTATAAAATATTTTCATATTACAACAGAATTAAAGGGGGAGAAGAGGGAACTATTGTTTCTTCTTCTCGACATTTTCTTTGGACAAAGGACAGACTCTCTTCAAGATAGAATCACCATAAATACTCATCTATTTTTAAAATGCGCTTATTTTGGTCCCCTTGTTTACTAAGTATGGATTATGTGGTTGTGTTAACATGGAAAGCCAAAAGACATAGGGAACTTCAGATACCTGGCCTCACCATGCCTCGGTTGTAACGACAGTAGGAGGCATACGTCATTCAAAGATTTCCTTACAACTTTGTGGATGCTTTCCTGTTGGACTCAGGGTTGGGCAGAACCACCTTCTTACTTCCTTGGCATAGGGAATGGCCGATGGCTAATACAGGTTCCAATTTTACTTGAAAAAAATGTAATCCCATTTTTAAAGTAACCCCTGGCTAAGAGGCCAGGGAGGAGGGCGTATCCTGTCATCAGAGATGAGCTACTTACGGTAACTTTTTAAGCAGATCACAAAAATAACTTACTCCCTACCCCTCTATACCCTACTTGCTGTTACAAAGTTGATAGCTAAAAGAATCATTATGCTTTGAATACTGAATGTACCATGGGATTTGCTTAACAAAGTATTGGGTGTTTGAAGAGTTCATTCTTTCCCATAAGTTAATAAATAATGGGCACAGGCCTCAATGTGCTGTTTTCCTAGCATGGGTGATGCATTGGGGAACTCTTTGCTCTTCAATTTAGCGTTCTAAATTAACCCATCGAGCAGCCATTGTTGAGGGAGATGACCACCTGTCACCCCATATGTTGGCTTTTATGATAAATATTTCCATTTGAAAGTCACTAAAGTCTACCTTGCCATCTATTCTATAGAAGTTCAAACAAGGAGGACCAAAATTTTGTGAAGCATTTTAAATAAATAATATCTTATTATGAGGGCTTTCATATAAAAAAAGGAAGACAGCCTGTGAAAAAGTAATGTCAGAAACCTAGCAGATGGCTCATAGGAAGAGATTTTTAAATCTAGTTTATGAAGCTTCAAAATCTTTAACAATTAATAATGCATTATATATGTGTGTGTATATGTGTGTGTGTATATAGGAATATATTATAAAAAATACATATTTCTTTCTCATCTTAGTGGCTCTAGTATAGAATTTCATTTTGTTTGCTTGGTTGGGGGTAATATTTTTTTCTCCTCCCTCCCTTCCCCTCTCCCTCTCTTCCCTTCTTGTTTTACATGTGATATCAAGAAAAAAAAACAGTAAATAAAAGTAAGATTTAGACAAAATTTCTAAGCACAAATTTGTGGTTAGCACTAGATTTTTGGTTCCTTAGTAGCAGCTCTCATTGTCTTTCTGGTTTATTCTACAGCAAGCATTTGTTAGGCTGTTTTTGTGGTCCAGATACTTTATAGTTGCTGCAAACACAAAGCATCTTAGAACATGGTCCTTTCATTCAGTGGCATCTCACTGTAGGGCTGGGACAGGCGTGTCAATGGAGGATGTATCCAAATAGAGGTACAAATAAGCTACAAGTTTATCACTACTGTGAAGCACGTATGTATGCGGAAGTATCAGGAAATTATTTGAGGCATTGATAATGTATGGCCAACAACTTGAAAAATGCTTAACAATTTACTAGGAGGAGCCAACCCGCTGGGTGGGGTACAGGAAAAATGTGAATTTCCTAAAGTTGACAATTATCCTCCTGAATAACTTGCCTCTGCCCCACTTTATAGGAAATCATTATCATTTTTTCTCAGTGTAATTCTCAGGTGAGAAGCCTTTCTTACTTTTCTTTGAGTGTGTTTTTATTTACATTATCTTTCTTTTAAAACTAAGTCTTCTCATAAAAGAAAAATAGTTCTCAAAGGTGGTAGAAAGCATTTTAAAAAGCTTATTAAAGGCCAAGCATTTTACTTACATTCTTTTATTTAAACCTTTCTACAGTATTATTAGGGATATTTGTTAGAAATGAGTAAACTGAGAGGTAGGCCAAGTAAGTCACACAAGAAATGAGAGATTACATCAGAATTTGAAATTCAATCCGCATACTCTGCTTTCCTAGAATGGAAGAAGATAGTAGTACACGACCTTTGACACTTGCTTTTCTTGTTCTTTCACTCTTTTAAAAATTCATCTGAAACTCACAATTCCCATTCGGATGTATGCTATTTTCCCATATCTGTCCCTCAAATTGCTCCCAATACTTTAAGCTTCAGATCAAATGAATTTTCTCTGTGAAATCTACTCTGATTACTTATTACAAAACACAATTTTCCTCTTCTGAGGTACTAAATGATTTGCTTCCTTCGACGGGTAACACTTATCAGGACCCTGATGAAATAGCTTTGTGAATTCTGATTCCACAAATTAAAAAACAATTAAAAAGTGAAATTTCTAGACTCTCACCGGTGCCTTCGGAGCACAACAAGCACCCGCACTCTGTCCTTCATTGAACTAGCCTGACATGGAAAGGTGTGACTTTTAATCTCCGTGAAGCTGGATGGACCTGCCTTCTCTTTAAGACAAAGCCCGCTGAATAAAGACAGCGCGTTGCAGCAAGTCTCCATAAGAGCATCCAGTTCTCTTAGCAACGGTCTTGGCTGCTGTTTCTCACGCTGAAGCAGCCTCCTCGGCTTCCTCTAATTGCAGTTTGACAATCAGGCCTTCCTCTCATTCGCTGATTCAGCAACATCGCCCTACTGGTACTGATAAATATATCCTGCTATGGCTGAACCTCTCCTTGACTGAATACGGCTCAGTATTTCAACTCCCTGTGGGGTTGAGAACTCCACAACTTCCATCGCTGATCATCTCATCAAAATACCTTCTTGACTAAGTCATCCTTGGCTGCTCGCCCTGTGACGGAGTCATCTTGTCTAAATATTGTATCAACCCGAGCTCAGTGGCCGGAAATATTGTAGAAGCCTTCTGTTCCTACATGTCCTTGCTGTACTGGCTGCACATGGGGTCCAGTGTCAACATTTTTATGGTGGAACATAGGCTTGAGATTCTCATAGGAGTGCACCATTGCTTTCACATTACGGCGTTGCTAGGAAGAGACCATTTCACAGAATTCCCCTTGGACCTTTTACCAAAGAACTCATGATTCAGAGAGTCAATACTGGAACATTCTAGTTGCTCAAACATGTCTTTTAAAATTGAATATTATTCAGGAACTGGGAAAGCAAATGATGACTAAGTTTGTGGACCTGTTATAACAGCTGTGAGCTTGTTCTTCCTTATGTACCTACCACCTCTGAGACACAAGACTTAAATGAAGGAAATCACATATAAATGACATTGTTTTAGACCCACACAAAGCTGAGAACTCCTTTAACATTCTTTTTTACCCCAGCCACTTTTTACAATGGAGATATAATTGACATGTCAGTTTCATGTGTACAAACTAATGATATAATATTTGTATATATGGCAAAATGATAATCATAGTAAGTTAACATCCGTCACCACACATAGTTAAAATATTTCCGCTGATGCCAATTTTTAAGATCTCTCTTTCAAATAAACAGCACAGTATTATTAACTATAGTCATCATGCTGTTTATTACATTCCAAAGTCTTATTTATTTAAAAATGAAGTCATTTATTTTAATAACTTTTATTAAAAGTTTTTACATTACATTCCAAAGTCGTATTTATTTCAATAATTTTTATTAGAAGTTTGAAGCTTTTGCCCCCCTTCAACCACTTCGCTTACCACCCCCCACCCTCCCCATGTCCCTGCTCTGGCAACCATCAACCTGTCATTTGTTTCTACAATTTTTTTTCTTTCAAGTTCACTTATAAGTTAGGTCATACAATATTCGTCTTTCTCTGGCTGACTTATTTCACTTAGCAAAATGCCCTTAAGTCCATCCATATTGTCACAAATGACAGGATTTCTTCATTTTTCATGGCCAAGTAATACTTTTTATAATGTAATATATGAATAAATATATAATATATATTTATACATTATATGTATGTGCATATAAATACAGAGTTGATCCTTGAACAACACAGTTTGAACCGTGTGGGTTAACTCATGCAGATTTTTTTTCAATGAATAGCCCTCTGTATCCCTGGGTTTCCCATCATCAGGTGTAATTAGCATACTTGGTCCGCTGTTCCCTGTACAGCCCATTCATTCTTCCCCCACTGTAATACGAGCTCCATGAGAACAGAGAGATAAGTGTATTTCAATTGATACATCTCCACAATGCTTTTGACTAAATATTTATTACATAAAATGATTCACATGTGGTCATTCCCTTATACTTTTCTGCTATGTTTTCTCCTCATTTATTCATCTATTTATTGATTAGTCATGTTCACTTAGCAAATACGTATTGATCACTTCATTGTCTGCTTCCTTTTGGTTCTCCAAATCCTATCTGCCTTCAAAGTAACCGAGCTGCAGCTTTTCTGTTATACTCGGCTGTGCATTCCTGCTATGAACAGTCTCTGTCTTGAACTCCTACCACATGCGCAGTGGCTACCATGTTATAATGGACTGACGCTTCTCAGTGAGCCTTAGGGACTTACTAATATGCTGCATATAAAATCTATGCTACTTATTAATATACTATCCTCTAACAGTTCTGATTTTCGAAGAGTCTGGATTTTTCAAAGACTGAGATATTATGGTTTCTAAAATTTGTTCATCACATGCAATACCATGCAGACGCAGAATCTGAATACTAATTTAATTCTCTCTTCCCATCCTCCTCTTTCTCTCCATACCACATGTGCAAAAACACACACATACACAATCTGGAATGGCACTTCGACATCCACAGACTTATTCTGGTAGAAACTTAAGCAGAAAAGAGGAGGACGTATATACAGTCTAGAAAATGGCCACTGAATTTTTATCCACTTTACAGGGATAGTGGTCAACCATAATTACGTGTGTATGACATAAGTGTATTATCCCATTTCTGAGTTTGCCTGATATACAAATGCTTTCTTTCCTTTGCCACCATTTCTTTTTTCTTTCTTTTGCTATGAGAGAAGCTAAGTCGACTGAAGTTATGTTGGTTGTAGAACATTTAAAAATAGCATTCATTTATGAGAATCACCTAGGAAGAACTAACATTTAAGGAACCTTGCTGTGTTTTGTTTTTGAGATTGTGGCTTCTGTACAAGTGATAAATATATTTAGATTTAGATGGAGCATGCAGTGTTCTCCGTATAGTTTTATTTTTGTATAGCCTGCATTTGTATCTTTTAGGATTGAAATGCCCAATTTGGAGGGAGATGAGAGAAGAGGCAGAGAGAGCTTGACAGAAAATGATTTCTAGTAGTTTATGTTATGTCTGCTCCTTCTAGGTGAATACTGTGTGTGGAAAACCTCAACAGAAAAAAATGAATTTATGCCAATGCATCAATAATTAACAATTGTACATATTTTTGAGGCCAAAGTGCTATTGATTCAATAAACCATTCATAAAAAGAACATTATATAAATAATTCCAAATGAAGAGGGTGACAATTACAAAAGTATATACAGTATAGGGCCAAAGTACATCTCTCTGTTATTCTTACTAGAGAGCATAAGAAAGTCTCACTGTGTTTGGCCTCTTCCATATGATGAAGAAATGAGAAACATTGTAGGTAAGTGTAAGTACAAATGGGGACACTCTCTGGTAGGAGAAATTGTTTCATTTAAGGGTCTGCTATGTGGCATTTGTTAAAAATTTAGACCAAAGCCAAAGCTAGAAGTAATGATGATTGCTTTAAGGTCAACACAGGAAATTCACGAATGTTGAGGTTAGAGTATAAATAGAGAAAAGATCCCCGTGACTTATTCTACAGGCAGTAATACTGAAACCCAGGGAGGGGCAGAGATGAGCCCCCTTTATGTGTACTAAGATCTAGAGATTTGGAAGACAGATTCCCTCATTCTGCAGAATACAGTGTCCTTTTCTATCTGTATTTAAAGTGATAAGTTGAAGTACAGTAGGTACTTAAATTGTAAATATTTTTCCTTGTAAATGTATTATTGTATGATCTTCCTTTTCTGAAACAATTGAAAAGTAAATTACATGCTAAATTTAGTGCATGCTGTCCAAGTTCACAAAATAAGTTCCTGGCATAGCTTCTTTTGTGTTGTTGCAATAGAATATGCGTAGCAGAAAATTTTCCATTTTAACTATTTTTAAGTGTACAGCTCTGAGGTATTAGGTACATTCATATTGTTGTACAACTGTCCCCAGAACTCTTGTATCTTCCCCAACTGAAACTTCATCCCCGTAATCGCTACTCCCCATTTCTTCCTCCTTCCAGTGCTGGCAACCACACTTCTCTTCATCTCTATAAATTTGTCTGTACTAGCCATTTTATATAAGAGGAATCACATCACATTTCTCCTTCTGTGACTCCCTTACTTCAATCAGCATAATGTCCTCAAGAACATCCATGTGGTAGCTCATATTTGTTCTTATTAACATGTCTATTCCCTCCTCCCTGTTTACTGATGTATCTACTGGCAAAAATTGTATGTTTTTAAGGAATAAACTTGATTTTTGATATGCCTATACATTGTGTTATAATCACCGCAATCAAGGTAATCAAAAATTCATCACTTCACATAGTTACCATTTTTATTTGCTTTGTCTTCTTTTTTGTGGCAAGAACACTTATGAATTTAGCAAATGTCAAGTATATGAAATAGTATTGCTAGCCACAGCCCTATTACTGTACCTTAGACCTCCAGAACTTATTTATCTTGCATAACTGAAACTTTGAGCCCCTTGAATGACATCTCATTTTCTCTCCTCCTTTGAGCCCCTAGAAACCACCCCTTGACTCCTTGCTTCTGTGAGTTCATTTTAGATTCAACATATAAGTGAGATCATACAGTGTCTGTCTTTCTGTGTCTGACTTCACTTAGTGCGATGCCCTCCAGGTTTATCTAGGTTGTTGCAAATGGCAGGGCATACTTTTCCTCAAGACTGAATATTCCATTATCCTGTGAATAATATTTCATTATTATGTATAACATATAAAATTATACATATATATATCACATTTCCCTCATTCATTCGTCTGTTGATGGACTTGGTTACTGAGGATAATGCCTCAATAAACACAGGTGTGCAGGTATGTCTTTGAGATCCTGATTTCATTTTCTTTGGATAAATACCCAGAAGTATGAATCGAAGGGTAATATGTTTTATTCTTCTTTTAGCTTTTTAAGGAAACTCCGTAGTCTTTTCCATAATGGTTTTAGCAAGGTACATCCAAACCAGCAGCTCCCCTTTCTGCACATGCTCCCCAACACTTAACCTGTTGTCTTTTTGACAACGGCCATTCCGACAGGTGTGAGGTGCTACCTCATTGTGGTTTTGATTCGCATTTCCCCGATGATGAGTGATGTTGAGCACATTTTCACATAGCCATTTGCCATTGGTACGTCTTTTGAGAAATACGTATTTAGATTATTTGTCCATCTGCCAGCCCTGTGATTTGCTGAGTCGTATGAGTTTCTGATATGTTCTCGATGTTAATTCCTCATCATAGAGACGGTTTGCAAATATTTTATCTTATTCTGTAGTTTGATATGATCCCACTCGACTAGTTTTCTTTTGCTACCTGTGCCTCTGGTGTCACATGTAAGAAAATCATGGCCTAGACCTTTCCCCTATGTTGTCTTGTCTTGAAGTAATTTAAAGTTTCAGGTCTTATAATTAAGTCTTAATACATTTTGTGTTGATCTTTGTATATTGTGTGAGTTAAGGATCCAATTTCATTTTTCCGCATATAGATAACTAGTTTTCACAACACCATTTATTGAGGAAACTCTCTTCTTACTTTTGTCACAAGGAGTCAGAGTTTGCACTGCTTGATGCTGATAAAAACTTCCTCTCCATGCTATTTTAGGAATTAGATAACAGATAGCAAACACAGAGGCTGTCTTGCAGAGTTTATTAAGTTGTAATTGAAATCAGTGATCTCAACCTAATATGTGATCTATGAGAAACAGAATACTGAGCTATTGGTATAAAAATTGTTTTTTTTTTTTCTTTTTAATTCTCAAAACGCCCCATGATGTGGCCAAATGTTTCTTGTGTGTGGAGAAGGAGGAAGCCATAGGTAGTGGTGAGGTGGCTTCGACAACCATTATAAAACTCAGAAAAGCCAAAGCATCTAATCCAGAAAACTAGTGATCTTGGCATTCTTGTAAGAGATGAAAACAGCACAGGAGAAATACACACCTAATAAGCTGAAATAATACATGTGAGCAAGGAAGAATTAAAGAAACCTTTTTGTCATTTAAGGCGACCCATCCAACACACAATGGATTTCTGGGCACCTTTGTATTTTCTAGCCCATTGAGTTGGTTTTCAGCTGCCGATGAATTTGACTATGCAAATCCACCCGTCAGTCACCCTCCCCTACCTGGAACTGTGCGGGCAGCAGTGTGATGTCATTGCTTAGAGATGGGAGTCTAGAGAAAGACTCAGCAGGCAGCTCCAGTCCTTCCTCTATATTCTAGTAGCATGGGGCATAGGGCAACCTACTTCACCTGGCTGACCTTCAGTCCCTCATCCACAAAAGAATAACACTACTAATGAGTAGCTTCTGCATATGGCAGCTGTGACAACAAAAAGCCAGTCTGAGTAAAGGCTATGCTGTAAGTTCTATACATTTGCCTGTTCCCGTTATCCGGTGACCGCAACTACCCCACCGACGCTCCAAAGGGCTTTTCAAACTCCAGCTGAAATCATGCAGCGCCCACCCGTAACTTCTGCAGTTCGAGTCTTTTCTGCTGCGGCTATTCATCTATTTCAGTTGATTGACAGTTACGCAGTAGTCAGCTATTTGATTTATAATTTGGACTAAGTTATTGAATCTGTAATTTGGACAGAGTTCTAAATGCATTTTTGATTTATTTGTGTCCCCCACGCAGTTGCAACAAATCATTGGCGGTTGAGCAACATTTACTGTAAGACACACATCAAGCGGTTGGATTTTAAAGGGCAAAGGAATTTATATTTCTTTGTGTAAATGGAGAATCGATGCTGCAAATAACTGCAAAAGAAGCCATGTGGTCAAGTGAAGAAAGCCATGCCACTTAGCAACCAGAAAACCCGAATTCTGTTGACCGTTTTGCCCCTGTCTGGGCTGCTTTATAGACTTTCTGTGTTCGCCAGTCCGTGGTGAACATCGAGGTCAGCGTTTTTACTTTACTCACAGGAGGCTAAACGTGCTCTAGGCCATCGAGTAGTTTGTGGCTAAGTTAAAAATTTACCCAACTTCCTGATTCTTGTTTAGAAATCGCTCACTGTCCCATACACTTTTTCTGCAATTCAGCTTCTTTCTCTGGGAACTACCGGGATAATAATAAATGCTTTGTTTATCAATGGAACATTTTCTTTTAAATACATGAGACATGACACTTGAGAGAGCTTTACAATAGAAAAGTGCTTTATAAATTCCTACCTAGACTCAAGCTTCGGTTCCTCAGCCAGGAAAGATACATACGGGGTGGGCTCAAGCATCTTCATTTATCAAGTGGCTGCTCTTCACAGAGAGGCCCCATTGCCACCGATGTTCAGTGTGAATTCTCACAAAACCCCATTTCTCATTTTCAGATGACAAAACTGAGGCTCAGGGAGGTTAAAGGGATTGTCAAGCTAGGATCTCAAACCCAAGGGGCCCTGTGTCACCGCTGTTCCACCAGAGACACCCTTCACTAGGGTCTACCAGCCTCCTTAATGGGAGACTGACTTTAATATTTTCTGGCAAAGCAAAACTCCTGCCCCTTTAAGATTTGACCCTCATTGTAAAACAGGTTTCTTCTTGCTGCAGTATGAGCTGTCATATTAATCTTTCATTCTGACCTCATTCTGGCAAATCGTCTTGGAGAGAGGAATAAATAATGTTCCTGTAAATTGATTTATATGAACTCCAGAAATACAGCACTAGAAAAAAATAGTAGGCCGTGGCTGGGACTCAGTCAGGAGATCAAAGGGGTCGGTGTCTTATTATTTGTATTCGTATCAAGTTCAGAATAATTACTAAAATGACCATTTTGCTAACGACAAACCTTCCATCAAGTAGCCTGCACTTTGACCTCCACTGATCTGGTCTCAAATGTAATGCAAGGACTTCTTGCGACGGCCAGGAAGCAACCATTTGTAGGAATATGAATTTGAAGTGGAGGGTCAGGGTGGGGCTACAAAGAAGAGCCATCAGAACAAGCAGACTTCTGAGCACTGAGTTCAAAAATACTCTGTTGTGGAGAAATGTAGGGCCCTGTGCCTTTCCCTCTGAGAAACACGATTAAAGCCTAATGCTTTCTCACTTTGAACTGCCCTCTGGTTATTAACAAATGCAACTTGCACCCCACGCAGCAGAGGGTATGGTTGTACCCATACCCCATTAACACTATTTCAATCATTCCCATCTCCATGAAAATCGGTACCCTTTCTGTTAGGAGGTCATTATCATCTCCCGATAAATGTGAAACCTATTGATTGAGTGCCTGCTGTTTGATTAGCACCTTCAGAAAGGACATATTCAGTGACCTCAAAAATATTAGTATTTCATCGAGTGAGAAAGAAAAAACAGTGTTTAAAAAATGAAATGTAGTATATGATCGTGGGTTCAAGTAATTGTTACAGGTAAATTCAATAGAAGCGTAATTGCAGAGAGAAGTAAAAAGGACAGGAAAGCATGCAAGACGTGGAATTTGTGTGCGAGACCTTAACAGGAAAATCCGATGAGAAGGAAGAAGAAATCTGAGGCACGGAAGCCGCATGGCCAACACATCAGAAGTATCAAAAACACGTTTATGCCAACGGTATTTGCAAGGAGGCATTAATTTGGGGAATTGGTAGGACAGCAACTGAATGGAAACATGCACCCAATTAAGAGGGAGAGGATTAGCTGAGAAATTTGGATTTCATCATGTGTAGACTAGAAAGCAAGGGGTGATTTTCGAGCAGATATTAAAGACATGCTCAGACAGTTTCAGAGAGCAGGTACAAATATGTCCGGTGAGAAACCAGAGGCTGGAAGTGTACAAAACAAAGGCCATGCTGGAGTGACAGCAACCACTGAAGGGACCAAGTGCAGTAGCGAAGGAGGAAAGTGGACAAAGGGCAGGGAAGAAAGCTGTGAAGCAGGTGTCTCTGGGGAAGCCCGAGGGACTCTTGGGAATCATTTCCTGGTAGGGTTGCCGAATAAAAATACGGGAGGCCCATTTCTTTTGAATTCAAAAGAAATGATTAATGTAGTTTCAATCATTTTAATGTGTGATTACATGTGCGTAATCACACTCGCAGTTATTTGTTATTTATTTGACATTCAAATTTCACTAGGTCTGCAGTATTTTATCTGGCAACCCCACCTGGGGGGTTTCCCTGTGTCAATATTTACCTCATGTTACAGAAACAGTCCAAGAACAGTCGTTCTGGTGCCACAGAAAAATATGAATTTCTGGGATTTATCTAATGTGAGGAGTATAAAACATGTTTAAGTAAAAATGTATGTACATATAATAAATATTGTACGCTGAGACTAAACTTAGGTTAGGAAAATTGTGGCAATAATTTAGATAGGAATTTCATAAAAACATGCATTTGATCAGCAGTCGTGGAAAGGAAAAGTAGAAATTCTAGAGTTTTAAAGGAGAACATGCAATTACCTAAAACTTGTAGTTTCAAAATTGTAATAAAATCTATTTTAATGTTTTGAAGAGACTATAAGTTGGAAAGGGGAGGGAGGAGGGGAAGAATGGGTGGGTGGGCTGGAATGGGAATAAAGGATAGAAACTGTACTGAATAAACTAAAATAAAAAATTAAAAAAAAAGACTGGAATGAAGAACATACTTGGATGAATTGCTAGAGCATAATGAAGCCAATCTAACTCAACTTTAGTGCTGGCAGAGAAAGGAAGTAAAAATAGTTTGTCCTTCACTTTTCCACTTTCGGAATGGGCATGTTGACTAATTGTAGGTATTAGAGAAATAAGTACTTGCAACAGCCTTAAGGACTAAGATTGCACTAAAACATCTAAGTTCAAGAATTTATGTCAAAAGCTGAACAGCAATCATAGGCATTGCAAACAAAGGCATTGAACAACATTTGATTGGAGAACTATGGAGAGAGAAAAATGACTTAAAATATGTAGAAAGCTATCACAGATTTTGTATCCCATAGAGAAAAGTGGGAGGCAGAGGAGAACCAGTAAGATCCAATGTCTCTATAGTATGAGGTGAGGAAAGTGGTTGATACTGGGGTGTGATTGACATGGGTTTTTTTTCCCCCAAGGAATAAAGGTATTTTTCCTTTATTTTACCTTACCTAAAGGTAAATTAAAAAATTTACTTTTATTTTTTATTTTCAATTACAGTTAACATCAATATTATTTTAAATTAGTTTCAGGTGTACAGTATAGTGATTAGATGTTTATATAATTACAGAGTGATCTCAGTAATTCTAGTACCCACCTGGCTCCATACATAGGTTTTACAATATTGTTGACTATATTCTGTACGCTATACTTTACATCCCCATGACTCTTAACTACCATTTTTTTCTTCTTAATCCCTTCACTTTTTTTTTTCACCCAGTCCTTCCACCCCTATCCCATTGGACAACCATCATTTTGTTCTCTATATCTATGAGTCTGTTTCTCTTCTGCTCATTTATTTTGTTCTTTAGATTCCACATAGTATAAGTGAAATCATATAGTATTTGTCTTTCACTTAGCCTGATACCTTCTAGGTCCACCCGTGTTGTCACGAGTGGCAAAATTTCATTATTTTTAATGGCTGAGTAATAGTCCGTTGTATATACACACCTCGTCTTTTCTGTCCACTTGCCTACTGATGGGCACTTGCGTTGCTTCCACACCTTGGCTATTGTGAATAATGCTGCAGGGAACATAGGGCTGCGTGTGGGGGAAAGTTGAGGACAAAATGATTTGGTCATGGCAGTGAAATGTCAATGTCTGTATCTCCTTTCCTACCTTCAGCATAACCGAATTCTACTCAGAACACTTGCTTCTCATCTGCAGTCTATCTTTCTCGATTGCGGTCACCACCATTAATTTGCCCTCAAAATCCCTCATAACCTACTTTACTCATTCTTTCTCATGCTACATGGCTGGCTGTATATGCTTCCTTCATAGACATTTTCCTTTCCCTTCATGAGCACAGATATAAAGATTCTGTTTTTTGTACATGGTGCTAAACACATACTAAGCATTCAACAAACACTCAGTACATTCAACAGCAAGATGTAAAAGGAAACATCATACAGCCTTGAACAGGAACCAAGTTTTGATGCAGGGGCTAAATACAAAGCTCTGCTAATTTGGGGAGCCACTTATTTTAAAGCTGGGGACACTTTTATAAATGGAAATAAATTGCAAGCAATTTCTAAACCAGTATACTTTCGAATATTCAACCACAAAAAATTAACATTGTTTAACACGCTGAATTTATACGAGCTCCAGCTGAAGCCACAGTTTCTCAAGGCTCACAGCTGCCTAATGTTATTCTCTGAAATCCCAAGGTGTCCTGTTCATCTAGGATTTGATGATACAAACATAGTTCATTCCTGGTCATTCATTCACTCACCAAATATTTAATTAGGATGTTTATGTGAAAGGCACTACTAAGACAGCAAAGATATGTATAAGAAGATAATGTATTTGATTCTTTAAAAAAGGTCTAGTCCCCCTCTACTTTTCTTTCCCCACCTTATCCTTAAGGTACTCCATCATTATGGTGTCCCATTGCCTCAAAGGAGAAATATAATCACATGGTAGCAGGGAAATAAGGGAATAATTCCTTCCATTAAAGTTCCAAAATCTGTTCACATGGGAGGACTGAGGGGAGCATCCGTATTTTACAGGGGTGTTTGAAGATGCTAAAACTGGGTGGGGTTAGAAAGCATTCCTTCCCTCTGTACCTTCTATTGCCTAAATACTTTCTACATTAGGGGCATAAGTTTAAGCAATATAATGGTAATAATAATAACAATAATCATTTGAAAAGGCAGCATGGACGTTGTGAACCCCAAAAGACAAGATCTGGCTACAAGAAAATAAATTTATTTTTAACAATGTCTGCCTAAAATTCATCCTGCTACTTTATTTATAAGTACGAAGATTATAGAGTGTGTCATCTAAGTTTGCCAAATTGGACTGACAGAGGACTTGAATAAGATGTGTTATCTGTCCAAGGCCCACCAGAATCGGTCTGTAACCCTCTCTTGCCTAGAACTTTTACCCCTGATGGGACTAGATGAGAAATTTTAAGGAGGGTAAGTTCCATTATTTTATATAATTTTATTCAGCTATTGGCCCTGTCTCTCATGTCCTGGACCCTCTCTTCTTAACATAATTTTATTGCCTATTCAAACATTTTGTAAAGACAGGAAATTAAAAATAGATTATCTAAGGAAGAATGGTGAATATTGGGGAAGTTTAGAAAACCTTGACACTTGAGGGAAAGTAGACATGGCAGATGTTTCAGTGAAGAGAATAAACGTGAAGTCGTTGGGCAGAACCATATTTCAAATCTAAAATTCTATACCTTTTTGGCAAAATGTCAGGATCCATAGCACTCACTAAACACGTGAACAACTAAAATGAGAATTGAGGCTACAATAAAACTGCTCATCAACTATGGATGATATGTATAGCATTAGCATGTAAGTATCTTCCTTTATTAAAGTTCTTGTTATTGTGCCCCAAGGAGAAACGGCCCAAGTGCACTTCTATTGTTAGGGATCTTCCAGACTCTGATCCCTTGTCAAGAACCTGTCTCGGAGTCAAGAGATTGTCACATCCCCAGTGAATTTTCCTTTGTACTTTTCATACCATTAGAAATTTTCAAAAGTTTCCACTAGCATATATTAAGGCATTTACCTGAAACTATTAAAGTAATAAATGACAAGTCATTTTTAACACAGAAGAGGTTTTGAAATCTGTCTTCTGGATGAGTGCTAAGTTAATCAAACGGCGCATCCTCGGTGAGCTGAGATCAATCCTCTAGACGTGCTCCTCCTCCGACGCAGGAAGGGGGACTCGGAATTCGTTTTCTCAGCAGTCAACGTGCCTGCCCATCAAGAGCAGCAGAGAGGGATGAGGGAAACCAAGGACGCAGTTGCCACAGCCAACTGCGTTATCTTCCCTTGGGCAGGTCACTCCTAGTGTTTCGTGGCTGATGTGTCTTTGGTGTGCCAAAATGAACACTTGACCTTGACACGTGCTTGCTTTAAATCCTTCCGAGGCTCTTGGGTGATGTCAAAGGAACAACAGATAAACATGAAACTCTAGTGAAATTTTCCTCGCTGGGTTCATTTTGTGACAGTTTGTTTCTAATGATTTCCTTTATGGTCTACGTAGTTGCATTTTGATCTTCATTTTACACTACTGTCGTACATGTATTCTACATTTCTGCCATGTTGAGGCACTTCTCACATTTTCCATAAGGCAGAGATCACTTGCAAGAAACGCCACGTTCCAAAGGATAGAGAATTACTAGTGATTAAGGTAGAATTACAGGAGGGAAACGATTATTTCTTTACCATTTAGCTTCAAGAGGCAATGCTGGCAGATTGTATCTGCTAATAGACCTCTAAACCATCTGCAATGAAATCTGCTCCACTAGATGGCGGTGTAGTGACTGTGGGGATAATTATTTTACTAGTTCTAATCTTGAAAAGATCAAATAAATAAAAGCAGTCTCTAGATATCTAATTAATTATTTGATTAATATACTGCATAAGAATCCATACACACAGCCCAGTAGGAACTGGGCACATAGGAGAAGCTACTAATGGCAGATACTCATGAGGGACAAAAGATCGAAGGCTGTGTCCGGCCAGTGGATTGCAGCCACTGAACACACATTAATAAAAATATTAAGTTAATGATAAGTACTTTGCATACTGTCCAAAAGCATGATTCCTAGGCTTTGAAAACATTTGGTGAATAAACTTAGCAGAAGAGAATTCAATGCTGGGTAGAAAAAAAAACATTTAAAGACGGATGAAGTTATAAAGATAGCTACAGAGAGAATTCAGTACAATTTGAATTCTGGAGACAGGATTGATCTTGGACTCTTCCACTGAAAATTCTGGGGAAATGAGGAAATAGTTTTTCATTTACTCCAATTTCATTCTGTTTTAATGGAATGTTATATTTTAAATCTCTGATTGCAGTTCAGAGATAATAGTATACAATTAAATACAAACCGCTGGAAACCACTTTGTGTTTCTTTTGTGAATGTTTGTCTGGAAATCAACTCGGAAATACTCTACAGGTACTTTAAAAATTTACAGAAATGGGGAAAATGTATCAATAGGTAATCCCCAGAACTCTCTCAGAAAACTCTCATCTTACATGGAAGAACAATGGGAAAATAAGATTTAATATACAATAAAGTTACTAAGTGCAATAACGAAGGTGAAAACTATAATAGGCAGTTTTTAATATATGTTTTTTTAAAAAAAGAAACTTCAACTCACTTTCTAGCAGAATATTTTTTTATCTGGGACCAGATGCCCTCTCACTGCAAATGATGAAAAAATCAAACAAACAAGTATATGTGTATTGTGTGTGTATAAACACATACATACATATAAACATATCAGGAGTTTTACGGTATTTGACAACAGCTGATGCAAGATCTTTATCTGTGAGAGAGACAGCATGGATGTGTATGAGGACAACCCCCATTCAATGCTATTCTCTCTCTGGGGACACATTCTCGCCAGTGTGCAATGAAGTGAAGTCCAAACAAACGATGTGGTCCCACTGAGCGGAGAAGGCAAAAATCAGAGTTTGGGGCAGATGGAGCAGGTCTAATCGGTAAATGAGAGCAGTATAGAAGAGAGGAGTCCGAGGAAGTCAAGGTGAAGGTCCCCCAGATTACTTGGCTATGGATTGGGTTGTCTGTACACAGAATGAGGCTGTACAATCTCAGCAGAAGCTGGCAACTTTGAGGTAGGGAGTGAAGCATAGAAGCTGAGACGTGCTGGGGATGCTGGGGTTCCGACACATCCCTGGTACATTGGACGCCTAACAGGGAACCCACTGAGGCCGTGCTTTAGGAGTTATGTCCTCGTTCTAGAATAAGACTCCTATAGGCTGGCCCTAACCCAGTTTGAAAACAGGCCTTAATAATATCTACATCAGAGGTGGAGTTTGGAAATGAGTTCTTGGTAGTTTAGAGAGGTTTGAGAAACACGCTGGGTTTTCTTCAGGTGTAAAGGACATAAAATCAAGCCTTTCCAGGTTCAAGGAGACCAGCCAGTAGTTGAACTGCCCACTAAAATAAAATCAGTGCTTTTAGAAGACAGTAAAAGAACCTAGAAGTTCCAAAATATATAATCTATCATTAAAATAACCTAAAAACTCCACAGTCCATAATTTATCATGTGCAGTATAAGCTTTAAAAAATTACTAGTCAGTCAAAGAAACACGTAAGTGGGTTCCAGACTAAAAATAATATGTAGCCAATAGAAGCCAGCCCAGCCATGGCACCGATGTTACATTTGCCCAGCTTCATCTCTTGTAAAATATTCAAATAAGGATAAAATACACTAAAAGGAAATATGGTCATAATGAATTAATGGACAAACTGAAAAGAACAACTAGAAACCAAAAGACAATGAAAATTATTGATATTAAATTTATAATCACTGAAATAAAAAATTAACTGGATGGCCAATGACCAATGTATTTAGTATTGGGTTATGATCCAAAGTATAAAATAAATATCCATGACCTGATACTGAAAGACATTTGAGAAAAACAATAGCCAAAAATTCATGTGATTAATATTTGAATATTATATAACAGACAATGTCAGGTTTTGAGCCTTTTCCTATCAGGGGACATTTAGGAATTCAGACAGTGGGATAGGGGTTATTGATAATGCTGGCCATCCTAATATTGGATTAATTATGGGCATGAAATGGCATGGTATAAATAAATCTTACTATGCATTTTAAAGCTATTATTAGGTATAAATGCTAATATATTTTAGAAGTAGCTATGGGGAAAAAGTTGTAGGTTATTAGGTTATTAGACTCATAGGGGAATAATGAAGTATCTTGAGGGTAGGTAAAGAGTGCCTCATTCCAATTTTTATGTCAAGGCCATGTACACAGTTGATAGCTAAGAAGCAATGCTTTTGTGCAGAACTGAGATAGTCTCCAGGGACACCGTCCAAACTTACCTTCTTATATTATATACAAAGGCACTTCATAAAAATGATTCCACCTTTCTTTGTCATCGTCTCTTTGCTATTATACTCATCTATTTACCGCACACACTTGTCAAACAAATGTAAGAATTCAATGGTTCCAGATGAGATCAGCTTGACATTTGTATTTCCTGGTATTCAGAGATAGTTCATAATACCTTTGAGTGCTTCATGGAGGCAGCAATGACCTACTTCAGGTATGAGTTGCACCTCGATAGATTTGCAGGGAAGGGCAAGCAACACCCAGAAACCTTCTGAGTGGCATAGGTACCCCTCCTCCTCCCCACTAATTGCACATCCTGGGACTGGAGAACTGTTTTCACGATGCTTCTCTGCTGCTGTGCAGTTGGAAGTGGCAAGCTGCTTCTCTGCTAATCCGGACACTTAAAAAAACGTTAATTTTCTATAAGGTTTCCATTACTCATTTTTCCAACTGATTGAATGGCTGTATGTGGATCTCTGGCATTCATCCTGAAAGCTGATTTATTCACATTATAAAAGAAAAAACACAGCCTCTTGTTAATCATCTTATTTAATACTGCTTCACTCAGAAAGATTCAATCATTCTGGGAACTAGGCTGCAATCCAATCTTTTTTCCATTTATAATAAGCAAATTCAATTCCCCACATCTCTGTTTTAAAGGAAATTTAATCGTCGATGAAGCTGATGAGTTTGTAGTTTGACACTTGGATGTTATATCCAGTGAACTAAAGATGATGAATCAATATTGACTTCCATTGAACTGAACAAAATGTGAACATCTCCTGTGGGATCAAACACTTTCAGTTTATTCGATGACAACATAAAGATGCGTTTCCAATTTCAGGCATCTCATATTTAGCAAAATTAACAAAATCCCTAAAATTATACAGTCCCCATTCCTAGGATATAAATTATTTATGATATATTTTTACTCAGAAAATATCATTACTATGGAATTAATCAGGTAAAGTAAAAACATACATTTCCCTCTATTTAGTCTCTAGTAATATAATCAAAGCTTCCAGTATCTTTGCTCCAAAGCAGCAAGATCAATGCAGATTAAAGCCAACGTAGTAAGTGACTTTGGGTAATGTCCGTGCCATTTTTAAACCTAAGATTCATTAATAAACTAATATTTGGATCAATCAAAAAAAGGGTGAACAGACGTTTAAGTTTTAGCTCTGGCATTAAAATCATACGTGGATTAGAATATCAATTTTGCTCCTTACCAGTTTATTTCTATAATGTCCCTGAAACTCAGTTTTCTTCATTTGGAAAACGGAAAGCTGGCCGTGTTGAATTTTGCCAATGGTAAATGAAAGGCGTACATGTGTATCTGGTGTTTGCATGCGGTGTGTTTATATGCGTAAATCATGTTGTCTGTTCAATTGCGATGTCTTAAAATATTTCTTCTGAAACATTTTTTCCACTTCTAACTATTTGTATTCTGGATTATCTTTTCAGGTAATTTGATGACTATAACATTCACATTCTTTTTAGTTGTCCTAAGATGTAATTGACAACTTTGGAATGATGGCACTTAAAAGAGCAATTCTTCCTTCAGAATTAAAATAATATCTTATTTTGGTTTAATTTAGAGTTTACAGTTCACGGTGTATCTTTGCATGTTATAATCTTTAGGGCCACCAAAAACTCTGGAATAATAACATCATTGGTCTAATTACTTCACATATTAAAAAGAACTGGACTTTTAGAGAATGCCCCCGTTTACCTTTGCAAAAAAAAGGAGAGAGAGAGAATAAGGAAAAGGACCTGAGAATAGAGACTGTACCTTTTCGAAGTAACTAGGAAGTTTTCGGGAAGGCATTAGGCAAATACGTTGTGGTAGACGTTACTCCTGTGACCTCATGAGTTTTCTCCTTTCCTTCAGCGGCAGCCCCCCACCCAGGTGTCCCCCTCCACCCGGCCCCCAGTCACGCCCCGGCCCCGCCCCAGCCCCGCCCCTGGCACTCAGATACCCAGTCAGGGTTGCTCCCCAGCCTCCCTTTCAGTACCAGCAAGTCCAGAGAAACGCAATATGATCAGTATTGATGTGAACAACTTCTGAACCACGCTGCTAATTGAAATGTGGGTGCACTATCTCTTTTTTAGTTTTTCTTTCTTTGTACTATTTATTACATCAGTTTATGATAAAAACCCAAGAGCATATTTCTAAATGTTGAAAGCTATTCCAACAGAAATAGAATTACCATCATGAAATTATATAGCATTATGGTGTTCTTATTAGTTGCAAAGGCTTTGCTTTCAGATTCTAAAAGAATAAAATAAGCTTAGCATCTCTCTCTTTTATATCAATTAGCTCAGCAGCACAGGAAAGAAATGGACTCTATAGTGAGATTTTTCTGGAAAGAACACGAGGCTTTTATTAAAAACCAGATACGGAGGTGAAAAGTTGACTTTTTGTTAAAAGATATGGAGCAAGAGATTTGTATCATTGCTCAAACAGTTAGCCTTTCAACTCTGCGTGAAGTAGACTGTAGAGAGAGCTGTCCCCAGGAAGCAGCTTTGAACCTGTCCATGAGCCAAAATCTATTGTCTTATACTTTGATTCTATTTTATTGGGCCTTTGACCCCTCTAGAGATGCAAAGAGGAAAAAAAATGCCTTTGAATGCGAGATCACTTAGGTTTAAATTCTACCTTGTGTGTTTACCACCTGTAACAGTAGAAAAAATTACTTAACCCTTTCAAGCGTCACCTACCTAAGGTGTAAAATAAGAACAGATTATTAGTTAATTAGGCATTTGTGAGTTTTTAATACACAGAAAAACATCAGAAATAACACACAATTGTTACTCTTTGAGAGTATAGTATGTGCATATTTAACTTTATTTTTAGATATATTTATTTTTTATTTAATCATTTTTTTTACAGTTTCTATCCTTTATTCCCATTCCAGCCTGCCCACCAATCCCTCCCCTCCTCCTTCCCCTTTCCAACCCCCCTAGTTTTGTCCATGTGTTCTCTATATTTGTTCCTGTAAACCCTTCCCTTCTCCCC